>JAKUCV010002739.1:10982-26672 GCA_028386065.3 Turnera subulata | reverse complement strand
GTTGCAGGCGGGCGACAAGGATGGAGGCGAGGCGGTGCGGGCGGCTTGCAGGCTGTGAGGGGGAAGATGGTGGTGTGTGCGTGGCGGTGATGAGATGAAGATGATGGTGGCGTGGGTTGTTGCGGTGGTGGGGTGCGACGGGGTGGAAGACGAAGGTTATAGTGGTGCAACTTGGTGGTGGAAGGTGGTTCGGCCGGTGGTTGTGGAGGAAGATGATGGTGGTGAACGGCGAAGGGTGGTGGAGGTGCAGCAGCTCCGTCGGCACGGCTGCAGGGGAAGGAGGAAAAGAAGAAAGAAAGAAAGAAAAGAAAAGAAAGGAAGAAAAGAAATGAGGGAGGGTGCCTCGGTGGTGGTTGTGTTTGCGTGTTTGGTGGCGGGTCGCGGCAAGGGTGTTGGCGGAAGGGAGGAGGAGTAGGAGAGGAAGGAGAAAAGAGAAGAAAAGAAAGAAAAGAAAAGTGAAGGGGAAAAAGATGGGTTCGGTGGATGTGTGTGTGTTTGTTGGTGGAGAAGAGGAGATGAGGGGGAAAAGGGAAGACAAGAGGGTGGGTTGGTGGCAGACAAAGGTTCACGGGAGGAGGGGCAAGAGGAGATGGTGGGGCTGGAGGCGGCGTCACGGGCGGGAGGAGGAAGACGACAGGAAGAAGAGGAAAAAGAGAAAGAAAAGAGGAAAGAAAAAGAGAGAAAGAAAAGAAAAGAAGAAAAGAAAGAGAGGTGGGGGCAAAACCGTAATTTCCCGTCCCGAGTCCAAAAATATGACTTGGGCTCGGAAAATCCGAATAATCCTCCTGAACATCGACCAACTCTCGAAACTGAAAACCGAGGCTCGGTTAGTTAAGAAGATACTCCCGAGCGCGGGAAACCCTCGGTTCAAAAAAAAACGACTCCCGATTTACCTTGAATTAATTACCCAATATTAATTCAATAGTAAATCACGGTAAGAAGACTTTTACAGTCCCGGTAAAATCCAAAATTTTACCCGGGCTGTTACATTCTACCCCCCTTAAAAAGAATTTCGTCCCCGAAATTCCGTCATCTTATCCGTGGGTCCTACCACGATAAGCTTCTGGCACACTCTGCCAGGTATCCAACCTCATCATGAGATACCGCTTATACCCTTCAGTGACATCTCATCCGCTTATAAATACCAAACCTCATGACTGGCATACTCACACACAGTCATGGACTCTCCACTGAGATCAAGGACAACTTCTGACTCCGAGAACAACAGCTACATCGGCGGTAGAGCTTTCCCAACAAGCTCCGATGAAGAGCCTCCGAAGAAGCGGTTCAAGACGAACATCATTGGCCTGAAGGAGCACATGGTTGTTTCCCCAAAACGACGGAAGAAGCGAGTCCCCAAGAGACCTGAAGATCGCAAGGGCAAGGCGGTCGCTGAGAGCAGCACACCGCAGCAAAAGATGACGCAACTGAACTTCTCGCTGAAGAAGATCAGCTCGGCGGTGGCGCAAATCGAACTGGCGTGCATGGAACTGTTCCCGCATATGCAAAATGTCAAAAACCTTGTAAAAGATCTAGAGAAGCAAGTAGCTCCGTAGAGTACTCTTCTCCTGTTGTAAACCTTTTATGAAATAAATAAAATAATTTCCTTTTAAATCAGAAATTCTTGTGTTATGAAATTTCTTGTTAAATGGAAAATAAAACATCTCAAGGTAAAATAAAAATCAACTATAAGAATATATAAAATCAAATATAAAGAAATTAAAAGTAGAATTTGTTTAACAAAATCAAACAAAAAGAAATAAAAACAAAACTCGTTTGACAAAATCAAAACATAAAGAATTTAAAACAAAAACACGTTTCATGATCATCGCTCAGGATCGATCGTATCCTTTCTCGATCCCGAGAAACGTGACACGTTTAGTTAACGGTGACGTCGGTTAACCTCGTAAAGAAGATACCCGTTAACTCGGAAGGCGATGTTCACGGGATCGTCCTGTGTCCCTCGAAGGAAACGATACCCACTTGTTCATAATTCCGCATGAGCCAAAAACGTCTGACAAAGCTCGTATCTCTCCACGATGTCCGAACAGTTGTGAGCTTGTCGCACATGCGCTCTACTCGAGATACGGTCCCATCCGTCTAGCCACAACGGTCACGAATGCAAGTGATAAAAGATGCAAGAAAAGAAAACAAGACCATAGAAAGATAAGACAAGGTAGCCAGAGCGAAGAAAATCATAAGAGGGAAAAAGGCTGAAAAACTCTGGCATGGGTCCGAAAAATGCGTAAAGAAATAAATGCAAGCAACGGTAAAATTCAAAAAGCAAAATCTTGAAAATCGAAAACGGTAATCACGCTCCTCATATGAGTATAAAAGAAGGAGCGGTGATGTGTAAATCATCAAAGCATTTTAAAAGCAAACAAAACGCTCAAGCAAACAAAACAAACCCAAACGCTGAGAAAAAACAAAATACTCGCTTTCAGAACACGATGCCTGCTCCCTCTTCAGTCTTCTTCGTCGAAGGTGCCAATCTTGGCAGAAGGAATCGTCTGGCCTACAGCATGGTCAACGAACGTGCTGAAGAGCTACCAAACGAGCTCGGCAGAATGCCGCGTCTAGTTTTCGTCGACGAGCTCTACTCGTCGCGGTTCTTCGTCACTCCCATGGAAGAGGTGTTCTTCCTAGAGGATCGCGGCACTCTGAGGACCTCCTACTACGGCTCAGCAAACTCCGTGATGTTCTTCATCTCGGATAGGCTTCAAGAGTTCAACTTGGAGTCCACTTGCCAAACTGTGGAGCAAGGTGCTTACTACCAGCTCGCAATGACAACCCAGAGCATACCCAGAATGACTCGGCTACCTCCAACCTGGCCAAAGGTACGGCTACTGGTGTGGAACTGCAGAGGAGTTGCAAGGCGTGCCCAGGAGTTCTCGCGAACCCTGAGAGACTTGAAGAACCAGTACAAGCCCAATATGGTTCTTCTGACGGAGACGCAGTGGCAACCACGAGACGATCACGGTCTGATTCCACTCCGATTCCCTCAAGCTAACCGGTTCGAGATTCCTGGCCAGCGCGACAGAGGCGGCATGTGGTTCTCTTGGAGCGATAGAGTGACGGTCAACGTCAACAGCGACGCAAACAGCTTCCGTGTCAACGTCGTTGCAAACCGTTAAATGTATTTTCTTATTTTTATAAAATATCAAAAATCGTTGTAATATTTCTCTTTTTATAAAATATAAAATATCAATGTAATGTTTCCCTTTTGCAATCAAAATATTAATATTTCCCTTTGTATCAAAATATCAGTATCATTAATAATATTCGTATTTTCGCATAAATTATGGCATCATTACCTCATATGTGTATGTTCCTCGACAGCTGGCGTCCCTTGACTGGATCCATAATGCACTAACTATAATGATGTAAAATAATAAACAACTGGAGCGAACTATGCAAACAAGACAACAACACACATAGACTGCCCGACAAGACCTAACGCCCGCTCCGCTACCAAAATGAAGCGCCCCGACCCGTATTTACCGTACACAGTAAACACGTGCCGGAACTGTGACGACCCAACCCAACATGACTCAACTTACAATGTATACAACAACAACTCGGCCCCAACGGCCCAAAATAACAAACATCAATAATAATAAAACTGGCCCATTGGCCCAACATCAATAATAATATGCACAGCGGAAGACTTTAACTCACACAAACACTGTAAGCAACAACAATATGGCCTACGGCCCAACGGCAAAATAAACAGCACAGCGGAAGACTTAACGACTCACAATGACTCTGTATGCAACCCATGATGCAACTAATGGATCCGAGTCCTGTCCAAGGGATAACGCCGCAGCCTGTCTGGAATGCAATATACCTGAACCACAAATAACTCAACCTACGGGATGAAAGCCCGCAGGTGAGGGGTGAGTCCGAAGTGCCCACCGGGTAAACCCATAAGCAAATATACATATACATACACCGTAACTATTCCAAGTCACAACACAACAATTAACCAAGGTTCTCACGAACCTTAAATACACACTGGTGATTCTAGACACACTATTCCAATTTTATTATCAGGGCCCCTATCACAAGTTAAATGATGGCCGTCGCCTGGTAGTCAAGCTAGCTAGCCCGTGGACCCCTCCCCGGTACCTCCACGTAATAACTGGCACAGACAGGGAGCAGGACCAACCACTAACTCTCCCCCAGTGCCCAAACAATAACAATAACTTGGTACAGACAGGGAGCAGGCACCAGCCACTAACTCTCCCCCAGCACCATAATCTAAGACTACCATCTGGCTGTTCCAACATTTAACTGTGACTTACTAGATGTCTAAGTGTTTCCATTTTATTATTTTCTTTCCCCTCGACTAGTTACTACATTTCTATCATCCAACCATTATCTCATTATCCCGAGCAGGCTCGCAGCCTCTCCGCTCGTCTGGATAATATCCAATACCAAACTGTCATCACATAATAGTACCCCCGGTACTCAACTCACACAATTCTACAGTCAACAACAGCAACAATCTCACTTATATCCACAAATCCCAACATCATCAATAATATCAACAACAATAATAATTACACAACATCAACGGCAACAATTATCATCTCAATTCATCACACAACAAACCACACACAGCCACAAAGTATCATACCAGCATCATTGGACACAGTAAGCAAACAGCAACTTGATATCACGGGATGTAAATAAATATTTACTTAACCTCACCTTAGCCGATTATCAAATACGGAATCCTCAACAGGTTCCAAAGCCGGTTCCACAGGAACTGCTCGATATCATAACCTATACAACAAAACAACATGCTCACATAAATGCACATATTGGTATGCTATGATGCCAAACTGCGTAATAACCCATCCCGGTTCTTATCCCTTATTATTTCCATTTACCGAAAATAGTTACCGTACGTATTTCCGAATATAATTTCGGTACCATACTTTAATTAAAACTCTTTTCAAAATATTTTCATAAAATAATTATAATTACCAAAATTATAATCTATATAATTTCTCCAGAAAAATAATAACCTATTTATAATTTCTAGAAAATATTTATAGTATTTATCTTTTCCAAATATATATACAATTTATTTTTCCAAAACAAAACATAATTAATTTTAATTTATAGAATACATATTTATATACATACACCACAATAGTAATTTTCCAGACGAAATTATTTACATATTAAATTTTCAGAAATTATTTCCAAGGCATATATATATTTTTCCAAATAATAATAGTTTTCCAAAACATAACTTAATTATTTATCAAAGTAAATATATCTATATTTTAATAAAAATTACAGAATAAAATCGTCCATAATTTTCTCAAAATAACTATGTAATTTTTTTTAAAAAATTAATTACCAGAATATTAGTAAATACATATATATATAATTACAGTTTTTTTTTAATTAAATTGAACGGACTGGGCCGAGTCCAAGCCAAGCCCAAGGCGGAGCCCATCATGCCAAGACCCAAACCCAAGCCCACCATAAACACCTAAGTCTGAAGCCCAATTCCATAACAACCCAAACTAAACCCACTAAACCCAAACCATAACCTATAACCCATTAACCCATACCCATGCATAACCACGTGAACAATAACCCGCATGAACAGTGCACCCATGCAGGTTACTGTTCATCTTCCTCACAACTTACCTGCGTGGATGGCGCGGGTTGCATGCGGGCGACAAGAATGGAGGCGAGGCGGTGCGGGCGGCTTGCAAGCTGTGAGGGGGAAGATGGTGGTGTGTGCGTGGCGGTGATGAGATGAAGATGATGGTGGCGTGGGTTGTTGCTGTGGTGGGGTGCGACGGGGTGGAAGACGAAGGTTATAGTGGTGCAACTTGGTGGTGGAAGGTGGTTCGGCCGGTGGTTGTGGAGGAAGATGATGGTGGTGAACGGCGAAGGGTGGTGGAGGTGCAGCAGCTTTGTCGGCACGGCTGCAGGGGAAGGAGGAAAAGAAGAAAGAATGAAAGAAAAGAAAAGAAAGGAAGAAAAGAAATGAGGGAGGGTGCCTCGGTGGTGGTTGTGTTTGCGTGTTTGGTGGCGAATCGCGGCAAGGGTGGTGGCGGAAGGGAGGAGGAGTAGGAGAGGAAGGAGAAAAGAGAAGAAAAGAAAGAAAAGAAAAGTGAAGGGGAAAAAGATGGGTTCGGTGGATGTGTGTGTGTTTGTTGGTGGAGAAGAGGAGATGAGGGGGAAAAGGGAAGACAAGAGGGTGGGTTGGTGGCAGACAAAGGTTCACGGGAGGAGCGGCAAGAGGAGATGGTGGGGCTGGAGGCGGCGTCACGGGCGGGAGGAGGAAGACGACAGGAAGAAGAGGAAAAAGAGAAAGAAAAGAGGAAAGAAAAAGAGAGAAAGAAAAGAAAAGAAGAAAAGAAAGAGAGGTGGGGGCAAAACCGTAATTTCCCGTCCCGAGTCCAAAAATATGACTTGGGCTCGGAAAATCCGAATAATCCTCCTGAACATCGACCAACTCTCGAAACTGAAAACCGAGGCTCGGTTAGTTAAGAAGATACTCCCGAGCGCGGGAAACCCTCGGTTCAAAAAAAATGACTCCCGATTTACCTTGCATTAATTACCCAATATTAATTCAATAGTAAATCACGGTAAGAAGACTTTTACAGTCCCGGTAAAATCCAAAATTTTACCCGGGCTGTTACATGTAATGTCAGCTGATCATATCATTTAAGGTTCTTATCTTAGAATTTTTATCTTTATCTCTACCGTATCAACTGTAACAAGTATTGTATAACTTGCATATTTCTATTGGTTGTATTCCACATCATGTAATTATCTGTATGTAATGGAATTGATTTAATCCTAAATACCTTCTCTTATATTTCTACATGGTAACGGAGCCGCCAGCCTAACCGCAACACACATACATACATCTCTAATCAAATCTTTTTATCAAGATTGGCACAAGTCCTTCCACTGAATCTACTACTTCTGGTTCGTCTAACACTGGTGGTTTCTTGCCATCAGTTGCTCTGCCAGTAGTTTTGGCAACGAATGATTCGGTTCAATCACTGAGTAACTCCCATCATTTTGTGTCTGTTAAATTGTCTCATACCAATTATGTTTTTTGGCAGGATCAAATCGAGCCCTACCTAGCTGGTCAGGGTGTTCTTGGTTAAGTTAATGGGAGCTTTCCGTGTCCTTCTCCTACCATCATTGGTGACGATGGTGCTGCTCAATTGAATCCGGCATATACTCTCGCTGGATTCAGAAAGATCAAGCCATACTTAGTATCATCAATTCCTATTTTTCAGTCGAAGTTTTTCCCGCTATTGTTGGGAAGAAGACCTCTAAGGATGCCTGGGATGCCTTGGAATCGTCCTTTGCTTCTCCTATTCAAAACCGACGCATGGCGATCCATGCTACACTTCAACAGATCACGCATAATGTGGATGAGCCTGTGTTACAATATCTGAATCGGGTCAAACGTCTCTCCGATGAGCTTGCTGCAAGTGGACAGGCCATGGTACCTGTTGATTTTTAGATAAAACTTATTAGAGGCCTTCAACCAGAACTCAAGACCTTTGCCACGACGGTTACAGCAAGGCCTCAGCCTTACACTTTCCCTGAGCTCCAATGAATGTTGATGAGTTATGAATTTCTTCATAAGGATCCTCTCAAAACTCTTTCTCTAAATTAGGTTTCTTCTGCATCTCCTACTCTTGAATCAACCCCGTCTTAACCTCTTATGGTCAATGTTGCTCAACGAAAACAGTTCTCGTAGTCTAACCGGAGCGGTCGTGGTTATCGTGGTTGAGGTCCTCGAAAGAATAATAACAATTCTGTTCGTTAATTTTTCTGATAATAAGAATACTCGGCCTGTTGACCAGAACCAGCCTCGATGTCAGATCTGTTACAAACTCGGCCACACTGCTCCAATATGTTATCAACACCATACTTCATACCCATCGGTAGACATTGTTACTAATCCCTACTCTGTTCAGCAGTGGTTAGGTGCTAGTCACCATGTGACACTGGATCTGCATAATCTTGCTAATTACTTTGAGTATCCGGGCCAGGAGTCATTTCAGGTTGGCAATGGTCAAGACTTGCCTATTTCTGGTGTTGGTAACTTATCTATCCCATCTTTTACCCGACCTTTACATTTGTATAGTGTTTTTCATGTTCCAACTATAAATAAATCATTGCTTTCTGTGCAACAGTTTGCTAGGGATAATAAGATTTTCTTTGAATTTCACCCTGATTCTTTTTTTGTCAATGATCAGGTCGGTCGAAAAACAACCCTTACCGGCAAGAGTAGTCAAGGTCTCTATCAGTTTTCTTCCCTTATAGTCCTCAGGCACTATCTGTTGAGCATATTGGAGAAGATACCCGGCATCAGCGTCTTGGTCATCCATCTTCCCAGATTCAGAATTTTATTTTTCGGCAATTAGGATTTTCTGTTTCAAATAAAATTGCCTTGTGTTTTGCTTGTCCTCTGGGCAAGTCTTCCAGATTACATCTTCCTTCTAGCTCTCATAGGGCATTAAGACCTTTGGATCTTATTTTTAGTGAAGTGTGGAGACCCTCCCCTATTCTAGTTTTGATGGATGCAAGTATTATATTGTTTTTCTTGACAATTTCAGTAAGTATCTATGGTTTTATCCCATTAAAAAGAAATCAGATGTTTTTCTGATCTTTAAAACTTTTTTTACCGTGGTTGAACGATTGTTTGCTACACGCATTAAGTCTGTTCAAACTGATTGGGGAGGAGAGTTTCGTAAGTTGCATGAATTTTTTAAAACTTGCGGCATTAAGCATCGTTTGCATTGTCCTCACACTCATAAGCAACAAGGTTCAATCAAACGTAGGCATCGGCATATTGTCGAGACTGGGCTTACCTTAATGGCCACCACATAGACTTTGTTTATGTATTGGCCACTAGCTTTTGAAACTGCCATTTTTCTTATTAATCGGATGCCTTCGCGAATTCTTGAGAACAAATCTCCTTATGTTGTTCTTCACTTGCATAAACTGGATTATACTTTTCTCAAAATTTTTGGATGCTTGTGTTATCATTACCTAAGACCCTATAACAAACACAAATTTGATTATCATTCTCAGCCCTAAGTTTTCTTGGGATATAGTTATCGTCACAAGGGTTATAGGTGTCTTGATGTTTCAACAAAATGATTTTATCTCACTCGTCATGTGAAGTTTTTTTAGTCTGTATGTCCTTTTAGTCATTCACGTACTACCTTCACTCAGTCTTCTCAATCCAAAGACCAATGGGTGACGGTGTTGTTACCAGTTTTCTTCCTAGCCAATAGTATTTTGTCTGCGTGTACTATGAAATCAACTTCCCCGCCTTCCTTGTCCTCCTCCAACTCTTCCACTTAAGGTAATCCCATTTCTTCTTCCACTCCAACCTCTCTGCTGCAACAACCAAGAGTTGCTCCATCTCCCGCTTCTGCCTCCCACAGTTCCACTCCAACTACAACACCACATCTTATTTCTAAGTGTCTTACTTTTTCTAACTTGGGCATTCAATTATCAGATTCCACTTCCTCTTCTTTTTCTGCTCCTAGCCCTTCACCCTCTATCCCTCCACCACGGAAGGCAACTCTTTGTCCTAATCTGAAGAAAACTATTCGATTTTCCCTTTCAAATTATATTGTTCATAAAAATCAGATACCTGTCAAAGAGCCCATGTGTTTTACTATTGTCAACAAATATCTCGTCTGGCGGCGAGCTATGCAAGATAAAATAAATGCTTTGATCCGCCAAAACACATGGGCATTGGTTCCTTATTAGAAATCCATGAACCATGTAGGGAATAAATGGGTTTATTGTATTAAAATGCATGCTGATGGTACGGTGGAGCGTTACAAGGCCAGGTTGGTGGCCAAGAGTTTTCACCAGCGAGATGGTATTAATTATAAAGAAATCTTCAGCCTTGTGGTCAAACCAACGACTATTCGAGTTATTCTTAGCATTGCCTTGTCAAGTGTTGGTCAATCCAACAGCTTGATGTAAAGAATGCCTTTTTACATGGTTCTTTTGATGAAGACGTTTTTATGTCTCAACTTGCGGGTTTTGTTGTTCCTGGAAAAGAAAATTATATTTGCAAATTACACAAGTCGTTATATGGGCTAAAGCAAGCTCCCCGGGCATGGTATAAATGGCTTAGTGACTATCTTCTTTGTTGTGGTTTCACCATCTCACGATATGATACTTGTCTTATGGTGAACTCCAAAGGTGGTATTATTGAAACGCCCCGACCCGAATTTACCGTACACAGTAAACACGAGCCGGAACTGTGACGACCTGGCCAATCAAGGCCCAGCATACAATGTATAAAAGAATATCTCGGCCCAACGGCCCAAAATAGTAAACATCGTAAATGACAATACCGGCCCATTGGCCCAATAAATATAACAACAATGCACAGCGGAAGACTCAAACTCACTAACACTGTATGCGACACATGCAAACTATGGATCCAAGCCCGTCCAAGGGAAACGTCGCAGCCTGTCTGGAATGCATCAACCTGTACCAAAAGTAACTCATCCTACGGGATGAAAGCCCGCAGGTGAGGGGTGAGTCCGAAGTGCTCACCGACGAAGGAAAGACGATCAATATGAACACTATAAAACTCAAGGTCCAAAAACAGGCAAAAACCGCCGAATACATACCAAACCGAAAGACTGGACCCAAAACCCGGTCCAAGACCAAAAAGACTCAATAAAATCCAATTATCCAATTTTATCTTTCCGGGCCCCGTCACGGATAAGCTAGGGTCGTACCAGGTTATCAACCTGTTCCTGGTGCCAGATCAAAAAGAACCCGGGATCAACATCCCAATATCAAACTCAGGGATCAACATCCCAATCAAACCGGCATCAACATGCCCATCACAAGTAACCAGATCATGGCACCACAAAACAGTCACAAACCATCCGGTCGTACCTCTACTTACCACGTGACAATTATATTACCGTCGTCAAAAACCAAACCGTAGGGATCGACATCCCTAACCAAAATACCGAGGATCGACATCCTTGTCACTATTCATTAATTATACCATTATACTTATTCCAAAAGACACAGAAAATCGACACGGGGATAAACATCCCAAAAATACCAAAATACCAAATACTGGGATAAACATCCCGAAAACCAAACAGGACGTCGGGATAGACATCCCGAACCAAAACACAGCTAAAGCAACAATCGACAATGCACAATCATCAAAATATAATAACCGAGTAATAAGGCACATATTGAAGGAAATCCATCCTCACCTTGGCCGATTACTCAACTTCGGAAATAATGACCGGTCCGACGCCGGCTCCTCGGGAAACTGCCCGATATCCAAACCTATACCACAAAATCATACATACACATAAATGCACATAAGAGTATGTCATGATGCCAATCTACGAATTATTCCCATCCCGATTACTTATCTTTTATTTTTTCTCATTTACCGAAAGTATTTATCCAAACGTATTTCCGAATATAATTTCGGTACTATACTTTAATTAAAACTTTTTTTCAAAATATATTTTCATAAAATAATTATAATTTCCCAAAATAATAATCATTATAATTTTTCCAGAAAAATAATAAGCTATTTATAATTTCTAGAAAGTATTTATAGTATTTATCTTTTCTATATATATATACAATTTAATTTTCCAACATAATTACTTTTAATTTACAAAATACATATTTGTATACATACAACAAAATTATAATTTTCCAGACTAAATAATATACATATTAAATTTCCAGAAATTATTTTCAAGGTATATACATATATTTTTCCAAATAACAATAGTTTTTCCAAACATAACTTAATTATTTATCAAAGCATATATATTTATATTTTCCGTAAAATACCAAAATTAAATTGGCCACAATTTTCTCAAAATAGCTATATAATTTTTCTCCAAAAATAAATACCAGATTATCAATAAATATATATAATTATATTTTTTTTTTTTTAATATCTGGACTGGGCCAAGTCCAAGCCCAAGGCAGAGCCCAGGAGCCCAAGCCCAGGCGCCCAGACCAGCCCAGGCCCAAACATCCAACCCAGCCCGCGGGTCAAAACCCACAGCCGTCCGGGTCGAATCGCGAGCAAACGGGTTAAACCCACTACCTACGGGTTACGGGTCCTCACCTCGGGTTAGCAGCAACGCGACGGCGGCGGCGGCGCGGGGGAGGGAAGCGAGCACAGCAACAGACGCGGCGGACGATGGCGACGTGAAGGAGACCGGAAGCTGGGCGCGGCGTCGCAGCGGCTGAGCAGGAGGCGGAGGAGAACCAGATCCGCGGGTTCTCCGTCGGGTCTGCAGCGCGTCACGGCTCCACGGTGGACGGAAGGCGACGGCGACAGCTGGGGTGAGGACGCGTCGGCCCTGCGAGCACGGCGGTGGCGGCGGTGTGGCGTGCAGCGGCGCCGGTCGCTTCCTCGTGTACAGTAACGAGGCGGGGTTGACGATGAACAGTACCCCTTCGTCTTTTTTTCCATTTTTTCTGAATTTCTTCTTTTCTTTCTTCTATTTTTCTTATTTTCTTTTCTTTTCCTATTTTCTGTATTTCTTTTTTTTCCTCTTTTCTCTTTTTTTCCTTCTTCAACCCTTTTTTCCTGATTTTTTTTCTTTTTCTGATTTTTATTTTTCTCTATTTTTTTTCCTTTTTCTTTTCTTCCTTCTTTTTTTTTCCTTCTTTTCTTTTTCTCTCTTTTTCCCTCCTTTCTTTTTTTTCTTCTCCTTTCTCTCCCGGCTCCCTTCCTCTGCCCTGTTTTTATAGACTGAAATTTTACTATTGATCATGTGAATCAATAATAAAATTTCGTCCGCATTACGGGCGAATCCAATCCGGACCGGAAAATAACAGATACCTCCTTAGTTATTTTCCGGTGTGATTTTCCGAGAAATTCCGAAACCCGAAAAAATACCAACTTAGTTCCGAAAAAATCACGGGAAAATCACGAGCGCGGGAAAACCCTTGGTTTCGAAAAACGACTCCCGATTTACCTTGAATTAATTACCCAAGATTAATTCAATAGTAAATCACGGTAAAAAGACTTTTACAGTCCCGGTAAAAATTCAAATTTTACCCGGGCTATTACAGTCTACCCACCTTAAAAAGAATTTCGTCCTCGAAATTCCATCTTATCCGTGGGTCCTACCACGATAAGCTTTTGGCACACCCTGCCAGGTGCCCAACCTCAACATGAGATTCCGTTTATACCCTTAAGCGACATCTCTTCCGCTTATAAATACCAAACCTCACAGCTGAGACATTCACTCTCAGCCATGGACTCTCCACTTCGTTCTCGAACGACCTCAGACTCCGAGAACAACAGCTACATTGGTGGCAAGGCTTTCCCGACAAACTCCGATGAAGAGCCTCCACAGAAACGGTTCAAGACCAACATCATCGGTCTGGAGGAGCACATGGTGGTCTCCTCAAAGCGACGAAAGAAGCGTGCCGGCAAGAAAGCTGAGGACAAGAAGGGCAAGGCGGTAGCTGAAAGCAGCACACCGCAACAGAAGTTGACGCAGCTGAACGTCTCCCTGAGGAAGATCAGCTCGGCGGTGGCACAAATTGAACTGGCGTGCATGGAGCTGTTCCCTCACCTGAGGAATGTCCAGCAACTTGTAAAAGATCTTGAGAAGCAAGTAGCTCCTTAGAGCACTTCTTCTCTGTTGTAGAACCTTTTATGATATTAATAAAATAAATTTCCTTTTTAAATTCAAAATCTTTTATGTTAAGAAATCTCTTGTTAAATGGAAAATAAAACATCTCAAGGTAAAATAAAAATCAACTATAAAAATATATATAAAATAAAATATAAAGAAATTAAAGGTAAAATTTGTTTAACAAAATCAAACAAAAAGAAATAAAAAAAAAACAAAACTCGTTTGGCAAAATCAATCATAAAGAAATTAAAACAAAAACACGTTTTCATGATCGACGCTCAGGATCGATCGTATCCGTTCTCGATCCCGACAAACGTGACACGTTTAGTTAACGGTGACGTCTGTTAACCCCGTGAAAAAGGATACCCGTTAACTGGCAAGGCGTTGATCACGGGCACGTCCTGTGTCGTTAACTCGCACGGCGATGATCACGAGCACATCCTGTGTCTCTCGAAGGACACGTTACCCACTTGTTCACAATTTCTGCGTAAGCCAAAAACGTCTGTCAAGACAACGTATCTCTCCACGATGTCCGAACAGCTATGAACTTGTCGCACATGCACTCTATTCGAGGTGTGGTCCCTTCCGTCTGGCCTCTACGATCACGGATGCAAGTGATAAAAGATGCAAGAAAATATAGAAAGACCATAACAAGAAAAGACAAGGTAGCCAGAGCGAAAGAAAATCATGAGTTAGGAAAAACCTGAAAAACTCTGGCATGGGTCCGAAAAACGCGTAAAGCAATAAATGCAAGCAACGGTAAAGTTCAAAAGGCAAGATCTTGAAAATCAAAAACGGTAATCACGCTCCCCAAAAGTGTATAAAAGAAGGATCGGTGATGTGTAAAACATCAAAAGCATTAAAGCAAACAAAACTCTCAGAAAACAACACCACAACGTTCAAATCAAAACCCCACACGTTCCAATCAAAATGCCTGCTCCATCTTCAGTTTTCTTCGTCGAAGGTGCCAATCTTGGCAGGAGAAATCGTTTGGCGTACAGCATGGTCAACGAGCGTGCTGAAGAGCTGCCGAACGAGCTCGGCAGAATGCCACGCCTGGTCTTCGTCGACGAGCTCTATTCGTCACGGTTCTTCGTCACTCCCATGGAAGAGGTGTTCTTCCTAGAGGACCATGGGACACTGAGGACTTCATACTACGGCTCAGCAAACTCCGTGATGTTCTTCATCTCGGATAGGCTTCAAGAGTTCAACCTGGTGTCCACCTCTCAGACTGTGGAGCAAGGCGCTTACTACCAGCTCGCAATGACAGCCCAGAGCATACCCAGAATGACTCGGCTACCTCCAACTTGGCCAAAGGTACGGCTACTGGTGTGGAACTGCAGAGGCGTCGCAAGGCGTGCACAGGAATTCTCGCGCACTCTGAGGGACTTGAAGAACCAGTACAAGCCAAATATGGTTCTTCTGACGGAGACGCAGTGGCAACCACGGGACGATCACGGTCTCATCCCACTCCGGTTCCCTCAAGCTAACCGGTTCGAAATTCCTGGCCAGCGCGACAGAGGCGGCATGTGGCTTTCTTGGAGCGACAGAGTCACGGTCAACGTCAACAGTGACGCGAACAGCTTCCGTGTCAACGTCGTTGCGAACCGTTAATTGTATTTTTTTTATAAAATATCAAAAATCGATGTATTATTTCCCTTTTTATAAAATATCAAATATCATGTACTATTTCTCTTTGCAATCAAAAATATTAATATTTCCCTTTTTATAAAATATAAAATATCAATGTAATATTTCTGTCTTGTAATGAAATTATCAGCAATATTAATAATATTTGTATCTTTGCATATTATGGCATCATTTACCTCATATGTGTATGTTCCGCGACAGCTGGCGTCCCTTGACTGGATCCATAATGCACTAACTAAAATGATATAAAATAATAAACAACTGGAGCGAACTATGCAAACAAGGACACAAACACACAAAAACTGCCCCAACAAGACCTAACCCCCGCTCCGCTACCAAAATGAAACGCCCC
>JAKUCV010002737.1:0-12151 GCA_028386065.3 Turnera subulata | reverse complement strand
TCGCCTGCGGGGTTTCATCCCGTAGGATAAGTTGTTTCCGTAGTTCAGGTACGACGTTCGATGGCTGCTGTTTTTCTTCTCCACCTGACTCCGGATCCATACCACCGTTGCATGTGCATAAGTCTTCCGCTGCTATTCTACTGCTTATATTGCTGTATTGCTGATTTCCTGTGATATGTATATTACTGATACTATCTGCCGCTGCTGAGAGCACTGTGTTGGGTTTGAATAATGGTCCCCGAGTGTGGGTGACAGTTGTATTGATAGTTGTTATTGTATAATTATTTGCACGTTGTACTGTCTGTTCTATCATTGTGAATAGTTTCGGCACGTGTTTACTGAGTTACGGTAAATACGGGTCGGGGCGCTTCAGCACAATACACAATCCATCAATCATTCACAGTCACAAAAAAATATTCTCAACAAAGCATACTCAACATAATATTAACAAACCACAACTTGGTATGGCGGGCAACATATTAATAATTACTCATCCTCACCATAGCCGATAAATTCCTCGTGAGTTTCTCCCACGAGTTTCAAGCCCTCGTTCAAGTTCTCTTCACCTAGATGTATTAACATATAATCTCATAAATGCACAACAAAATGATATGCATATAATTGTCTATACCATATTCTATTTATAATATTATTTATACCCGAAATATATCCTTGGTATAATATGTGTATCTATACATAATATTAATATGTTGTGCTGTATAATTATTTTTGTACTTCCAGAATATATATTCGTGTACATATATATATATATTTATATCATCAATATAATTATTAATTTTATTAAACTGTTAATATAATTCTGGTTATATAATTTAGGAACTAGTTAGACTAAATGCAAGTCCATGAGCAGGCCTTTTGATTCAGTCCAGGCTTTATTCTCAAGCCCAAACAGAGACCAAATGCAGGCCATCAGCCAGCTTGCAACTGGTGAGTCAACTCACCAATGAGTTGGAGACACTGGACTCGGTAAATGCAACGCAGGTGAGGACGGCTGCGAGAGGCGGTGCGACGCGACGAAGAAGAAGGCGGCGCTGGTTTCTGGTGCGATGAAGGGCGGTGGTGCGTGCAGGCGAGCAGAGGAAGGCGACGAGGAGGCACGACTCACTGCTCGTCTTGGCTCGGCGTCGTCGTCGGGTGAAGGGCACGGCGAGGCAGAGGGGTTGCTGGCGGCGGCGTGTCCGGGTTCTGGTGGTGGCGATGGATGCGCGGGAGGGAGAAGGAGAGGCGGGAGGTGGTGGTCGCGCTGGTGCTGCGCGTGGTGGCGGTTGGTGAGTACGGTGGTCGGCAGTGAAGGAGCGAAGGAAGAAGAAGAAGAGATGGTGGTGGGGTGATGTCGTTTTGGGGTGCAGAAAGGGGTTGTTTGTTTTCTTTTTTTTTTTTTATGTATAACAATAGTAGTAAAACTGTATGAAAAATGGAAACTGGGTAGTTTGAGAAATGTTGTAGAAATTGGATAGGGTAGCAAACAAGGTGGGAAGCGGTTTAACTCGGAAGCTGGTGATGTTTTGCGAGGTTTGGGTTGCAGAATAAGTATGGTTTTTATAGTGAGAAAAAATGGAAACAGATAACTGAAGCAGACAAAGAACGAGATGGGGAAAAGAGAGAAAAGAAATAAAGATGTCTGCCATTAGTAAATAATTGAGTTGAATTATAGCAGTTTACTGTATGTACGAATAATTGAGTAGGAAAGAATCTGAACCACCAAAAGACTTATATACCCTTCTAGTTTCTCTTGGCTTCCAAACCAACCTAGGGGTATAACTGTCTTTTCATGGCTTTCTCAGTCCGGAAAATTCCAACTTGTCCCGGAAATTCCGTAAAAATATCCGGGGTATGGAATAGGACTCAGAATTGGAATCCGATGCTCGATTTACCATGAAATAATTACCAGAGGTTAATTTCTCACGGTAAATTACTGTGCAAAAGAATTACTGTCGCGGTAAAACGTAAAATTTTACCTGGGCTTCCAAACCACTTTAACAACTTAATTTCTTTTGCGAACAAATTGACAACTTAAATTTTCAAAAGTATCAAATCATCACTTCTGTCATAACTCCCGTTACCTTATTTACATTAGAAAATAACTGAAACGCCTCGACCCGTATTTACCGTACACAGTAAACACGTGCCGGAACTGTGACAACCCAACCCAACATAATCCAGCATACAGTGTATACAACAGATAACCGGGCTCAACAGCCCATAATAAAAACAACAATAAATAACAAAACCGGCCCAATGGCCCAATAACTCAAATAACTGCACAGCGGAAGACTTATAACTCACATAAACACTGTATGCGACATAGATGCAAACTATGGATCCAAGCCCTGTCCAAGGGATAACGCCGCAGCCTGTCTGGAATGCACCCAACCTGTACCACAAATAACTCATCCTACGGGATGAAAGCCCGCAGGTGAGGGGTGAGTCCGAAGTGCTCACCGACGAAGGAAAGACAATCAATATGAACACTATAAATACTCAAGTCCAAAAACAGGCAAAAACCGCCAAATACATACCAAACCGAAAGACTGGACCCAAAACAGGTCCAAGACCAAAAAGACTCAATAAAATCCAATTATTCAATTTTATCTTTCCGGGCCCCGTCACGGATAAGCTAGGGTCGTACCAGGTTATCAACCTGTTCCTGGGGCCAGATTAAAAAGAACCACCCGGGATCAACATCCCAATATCAAACTCAGGGATCAACATCCCAATCAAACCGGCATCAACATGCCCATCACAGGTAACCCAGATCATGGCCACCACAAAACAGTCTCAAACCATCCGGTCGTACCTCTACTTACCACGTGACAACTATATTATCATCATCAAACAAAATCACTGGGATTGACATCCCTAACCAAAATACTGCGCATCATGTGAACATCAATAATGCAGCCTGTCTGCATTATTGAAGCGAGTCCGGTCCGGACCAGAAAATAACTGATACCCCCTTAGTTATTTTTCGATGTGATTTTCCGAGAAATTTCGAAACCCGAAAAATACCAACTTAGGTCCGAAAAATCCACGGAAAAATCACGAGCGCGGGAAAACCCTCGGTTTCGAAAAACAACTCCCGATTTACCTTGAATTAATTACCCAAGATTAATTCAACAATAAATCATGGTAGAAAGACTTCTACAGTCCCGGTAAAAATTAAAAATTTTACCCGGGCTGTTACAGTCTACCCACCTTAAAAAGAATTTCGTCCCCGAAATTCCGTCTTATCCGTGGGGTCCTACCACAATAAGCTTCTGGCACTCTCTGCTAGGTGTCCAACCTCAACCCGAGATACCACTTATACCCTTAAGCGACATCTCGTCCACTTATAAATACCAAACCTCATGACCGACATACTCACACACAGTCATGGACTCTCCACTAAGATCTCGAACGACCTCAGACTCCAAGAACAACAGCTACATCGGCAGAACTGCCTTCCCGACAAGCTCCGATGAAGAACCTCCGAAGAAGCGCTTCAAGACGAACATCGTCGGCCTGAAGGAGCACATGGTCGTCTCCCCAAAACGGCGTAAGAAACGTGCCAACAAGAAAGCTGAGGATAAGAAGGGCAAGGCGATAGCTGAAAGCAGCACTCCGCAGCAGAAACTGACGCAACTGAACGTCTCACTGAAGAAGATCAGCTCGACGGTGGCGCAAATCGAACTGGCGTGCGCGGAACTCTTCCCACACATGAAAACCGTTCAAAAGCTTGTAAAAGACTTAGAGAAGCATGTAACTCAATAGAGTACTTCTTCTCCGTTGTAAAACTATTATAAAATAAATAAAATAAGTTTCCTTTTTAAACCAAAATTTCTTATGTTACGAGATCTTATGTTAAACGGAAAATTAAAACATCTCAAGGCAAAATAAAACTTAACAATGTAAATATAAAATCAAACATAAAGAAATCAAAAATAAAACTCGTTTAACAAAATCAAAAAGGAATTAAAACAAAACATATTCCATGTTCGGCGCTCTAGATCGATCGTAACCATCCTCGATCCCGAGAAACGTAACATGTGCAACTAACGGTGACGTCGGTTCCCACGTGAAAAGACGTCCGTTAACTCGCACGGTGACGATCACGAGAGCGTCCTTTGTCCCTCGAAAGAGACGTTACCCACTTTTTCACAATTTCCGCATGAGCCAAAAACGTCAGTCAAGTCTCGCATCTCTCCACGGTGTCCGAACAGCTGTAAGTTTGTCGCACATGCGCTCTACTCGAGGTATGGTCCCATCCGTCTAGCCTCAACGGTCACGAATGCATGTGATAAAAGATGCAAGAAAATATAGTAAGACCATGAAAAGAAAAGACAAAATAGCCAGAGCGAAGGAAAATCATAAAAGGAAAAAGGCTAAAAAACTCTGGCATGATAGTCCGAAAAACGTGTAAAGTAACAAGGCAATAAATGAAAGCAACGGCAAACTTCCAAAAAAGCAAATCTTGAAAATAAAAAAAGGTAATCACGCTTCCTCTAAGTGTATAAAAGACGGAGCGGTGAGAAGCAAATCATCAAAAGCATTAAAAGCAAACAAAACGCTCAGAAAAACAAAACCACAACGCTAAAAAAAACAAATACCCGCTTCCAAAACACGATGCCTGCTCCCTCATCAGTCTTCTTCGTCGAAGGTGCCAACCTAGGCAGAAGGAACCGTCTGGCCTACAGCATGGTCAACGAACGTGCTGAAGAACTACCGAAAGAGCTCGGCAGAATGCCCCGACTGGTCTTCGTCGACGAGCTCTACTCATCGCGGTTCTTCGTCACTCCAATGGAAGAGGTGTTCTTCCTAGAGGACCGCGGCACTTTGAGGACCTCCTACTACGGCTCGGCAAACTCTATCATGTTCTTCATCTCCGAAAGGCTACAGGAGTTCAACCTGGAGTCCACTTGCCACTTCCTGGAGCAAAGCACCTACTACCAACACTCGATGACGGCTCAAAGCATGCCCAGAGTAACTTGTCTGCCGTTAACTTGGCCAAAGGCCCGACTACTGGTGTGGAACTGCAGAGGAGTTGCAAGGCGTTCCCAGGAGTTCTCGCGTACCCTGAGGGACTTGAAGAACCAATACAAACCGAACATGGTTCTTCGGACGGAGACCCAGTGGCAACCTCAAGACGATCACGGTCTCATCCCACTCCGGTTCCCTCAAGCAAACCGGTTCGCGCTTCCTGGTCAGGACGGCAGAGGCGGCATGTGGTTCTCGTGGAGCGACAACTTCCAAGTCAACATCAATGACGACCCAACCAGCTTCAGGGTCAATGTCGTTCAAAGGCGTTAAATGTATTTCCTTTTTTATAAAAATATAAAATATCAATGTAATATTTCTCTTTTTAGCAATATTAATAATATTTATGTTTGTAATGAAAATATCAGTATTATCAATAATATTTATATTTCCGCTTATTTATGGCATCATTACCTCTTATGTGTATGTTCTGCGACAGCTGGCTTCCCTTGACTGGATCCATAATGCACTAACTAAAATGATATAAAATAATAAACAAATGGAGCGAACTATGCAAACAGGACAACAAACACAGAAAGACAACCCAACAAGATCTAACGCCCGCTCCGCTACCAAAATGAAACGCCCCGACCCGTATTTACCGTACACAGTAAACACGTGCCGGAACTGTGACAACCCAACCCAACATAATCCAGCATACAGTGTATTCAACAGATAACAGGGCTTAACAGCCCATAATAAAATCAACAATAAATAACAAAACCGGCCCAATGGCCCAATAACTCAAATAACTGCACAGCGGAAGACTTATAACTCATATAAATACTGTATGCGACATAGATGCAAACTATGGATCCAAGCCCTGTCCAAGGGATAACGCCGTAGCCTGTCTGGAATGCACCCAACCTGTACCACAAATAACTCATCCTACGGGATGAAAGCCCGCAGGTGAGGGGTGAGTCCGAAGTGCTCACCGACGAAGGAAAGACAATCAATATGAACACTATAAATACTCAAGTCCAAAAACAGGCAAAAACCGCCAAATACATACCAAACCGAAAGACTGGACCCAAAACCGGTCCAAGACCAAAAAGACTCAATAAAATCCAATTATTCAATTTTATCTTTCCGGGCCCCGTCACGGATAAGCTAGGGTCGTACCAGGTTATCAACCTGTTCCTGGTGCCAGATCAAAAAGAACCCGGGATCAACATCCCAATATCAAACTCAGGGATCAACATCCCAATCAAACCGGCATCAACATGCCCATCACAGGTAACCCAGATCATGGCCACCACAAAACAGTCTCAAACCATCTGGTCGTACCTCTACTTACCACGTGACAACTATATTATCATCATCAAACAAAATCACAGGGATTGACATCCCTAACCAAAATACCGGGATAGACATCCCATCCAAAGTACCAAGGATCGACATCCTTATCACAATTTATTACTAATCCATTATTCTTAAACCAAATGACGCAAGAATAAACATCCAAAACCGACATGGGATAAACATCTCGGCCACGATCAAGACAATGGGATAAACATCCCGAAACATAACACAGCAATACAATACTCAACAGTGCAATAACCAACAAAACACAATAACCGAGTAATACAGGCACATATTTAAGGAAATCCATCCTCACCTTGGCCGATTACTCAAACTCCGGAAACAATGACCGGTCCGACGCCGGCTCCTCGGGAAACTGCCCGATATCCAACCTATACCACAAATCAATATACACTCACATAAATGCATATAATCGGTATACTATGATGCCCAAACTGCGAAATAATCCCATCCCGATTATATATCCTTTATTATCATCTTTTTACCGAAAATATTTTACTTTAAGTATTTCCGAATATAATTCCGGTTCTATACTTTAATTAAAACTCTTTTCAAAATATATTTCCATAAAATAATTATAATTTTCCAAAATTATAATCACCATAATTTTCTGAAAATGATAACATATGTATACATTTATTTTCTAAAATATTACATTTTTAATAAAACAATTTACCATAATATAATTACCAAATATTGTCATTTACCAAAAATATATATATACTAATCATATGCTATATTTTATTTCCCAGAAAATATATAATCATAAAAACTTACTCTGAAAATAAATACAATTTAATATATATACATTTTTATTTCCTAAGACAAAATATTTCCCAACAATTATAATTCAACATAAATATATATTTCAGAAATATACCTATATATAATTTTCCAAGAATAATAACATATACATATTGTATTCCAGAGAAATAATAACATATAATTAAAATTTCCAGAAATTAATTTCATGATAATTATATATTTTCCAAATAATATTAGTTTTTCTCCAAAACATAACTTAATTATTTATCCAAGTATATATATTTATATTTTCCTAAAAATATCAGAATTAAATTGGCAATAATTTTCTTTAAATAAATATGTATTTTTTTCCTCAAAATTAATTTCCAGAATAATAAATAATTACATATATATATTTAGTTTTTTTTTAAATTAAATCGGGCTGGGCCATGAATAGTGCCGGCCCAGACCCTGCACAGTGCCAAGCCCAGGCCCGTGCAGAGCCTAGCAGCACAGCCGGCCCACGCCCAAATCATTCCTCAGCCCAGATTTCACAGCCCAGAAACACGACCTGACTACATGTGACGGATCTTGCAAGAATCGGGTCTTACCTCCGGGTTGAGCAGCTAGCGACGACGGCGAGGCGCGAGGAAGGGAAGCGAGCTCACCAACGGAAGCGGCGGACGAAGGCGACTCCGTGGACGGTGGGAAGGGCGGCGCTGCGTCGTCGGCGTGAGGCGGCAGACGGGGTTGAAGCAGATCCGTCGGGTTCTCCGCCGGGCCAAAGGCGCGTCACGGCGCCACGGTGGACGGAACGACTCGGGGGCAACGGGGTTGAGGTCGCGTCGGCCCTGCGAGCACGGTCGTGGCGGCGGTGCGGCGGGAGGCGGCCCGGAGCCTCAACTCGTGAACAGTAACCGAGGCGCCTCCGGGGTGACGACACTGTTCACCCATATGTTTTTCATTTTTTTCTGTTTTTTTCTTATTTTCTTTCTTTTCTTTTTCTTTAATTTTCTTCTTCCTTTTTTTCTGGTTTTCTTTTCTTTTTTTTTTCCACTCTCTTTTTTTTTCTTCTTTCTTTTTTTTTCTTTTTTTTTCTCTCCTTTTTTTCTTTTCTCTCTTTTTCTCTTTTTTTTTTTTTCTCTTCTTCTCTTCCTCTCCTTCTGCTTTCTTCTTCCATTCTTTTTTATAACCGTGAATATACTGTGCATCATGTGAACATCAATAATGCAGCCTGTCTGCATTATTGAAGCGAGTCTGGTCCGGACCAGAAAATAACTGATACCCCCTTAGTTATTTTCTGATGTGATTTTCTGTGAAATTCCGAAACCCGAAAAATACCAACTTAGGTCCGAAAAAACCACGTAAAAATCACAAGCGCTGGAAAACCCTCGGTTTCGAAAAACGACTCCTGATTTACCTTGAATTAATTATCCATGGTTAATTCAACAGTAAATCACGGTAAAAAGACTTCTACAGTCCCGGTAAAAATCAAAAATTTTACCCGGGCTCTTACAATAACTTTTTTTACCCCAAACTTTGTTAACATCGTTAATGTTGTACCATTTCTTCCAATTTTTAATTTTTTATCCCTAAATTTTGTCAAAATTAGATGATATTTTCTTTTTTCCCAAATATTATCAATGATTTCCTTAGAAGTTGGAACTCATGAGTGTCGGATGGGCCCACATGGTACAATAATATTTTATTATTTTATTTTTTATATATGAAATTTATTTTATTAATTTTATAAAAGAAATATAATATAACTATTATCGAATAAATTTTATTATATTTTTATTGTAAAGAATGAAAAATAAATTATATTGTAACTGAAGCGCCCCGACCCGTATTTACCGTACAGGGTAAACACGTGCCAGAACTGTTCTTACTACAGCAGTAGACAGTACATACAAGATAAAATACAATACACGCAATCCACAAATACAATATTCGTCACCCGATCCCAGGGACCATTATTCAAACCAACACTCCAAACTAATCAACATCAAATATAATACAGCGGTAACGGCAAATTCACACTAGTAAGACTAGCAGCGGAAGACTAAAATGCAGATGCAGCGGTGTATGGATCCGGGTCAGGTGGAGATGTAAGCAGCAGCCAACGAACATCGTACCTGAACTACGATAAACCAAACCTACGGGATGAAACCCCGCAGGCGGGTTGGCTCACCTACGGGAGCGAAGGCTTGGTCGTCGTCGCGGCGAACACAGGTGGTGCAGGCGACCTCGAGGGGGTGCGGGGAGGCATCGTCTTCGGCCCACTGCGGTGAAAAGGACGCGGGTGACGGCGGTCCAACGGAGCAGCCGTCGGGTCCTTGGCTTCCTCCGGCGCGTCAGGAGATGGAGTCGGGCGGCGCTGGTCGCGTCTGGTCGGCAACGACACGGGGAAGGTAGCTGCGTGGGTGGTGTCACGCGTGGCGGCTCGATTCTCCTTCGTGTGAACAGTGGTGGGGAGGGTGAGAGGTGACGGTGTGGTGGTTGTTGTTGCTCCAAACGACGTAGCTTAGAACTGGTAAGTGTTTGTATATTTTTTTTTTGTGTTTTCCTGGTTTGATTTTGTGAAGGAAGGAAGGTTTGGTTCTAGGCAGTGCGTTTTTGCAGGTGAGCAAGGTGGAAAGAAGGAAGACTGGGTTTGTATATTTTTCTCTTGTTTGCAGTTGAAGTTAGCAGGAGAAGTATGAAGATGAGTTTTTTTTTTCCTTTGCATGTGAAGAAGACGTTGGAAATGATTGCAGTTGAAGGAAAAAATAAAATAAAATAGACAGGAGTCACGTTCAGCACAGAGGAAGACAGAATCTCACGGCACACAGGAGAAGGCGGCTGCTATATGCAGTCGTGTCCCGTCCGGTCCAGAAAATATTAACAATACCCCCTTGACTTAATTTCTGGCCCGATAATTCGAGGTTAATCTCGATTTTTCTAGACATTCCTGGACCCGAAAAATTCCAACTTTGTTCCGAAAAATCCGCAGAAAGATCCCGAGCATGGGACAGGGCTCGGTTTCGGATTCCAAAGCGTAAATTTCCGTTAATTAATTATTCAAGATTAATTTTAATAGTAATTAACTGTAAAAATAAATTTTACAGTGACGGTAAAAATATAAAAGTTACCGGGGTTGTTACAGTCTGTCCACCTTAAAAGAATTTCGTCCCCGAAATTCACTCCGGTGGTGCGAACAGGTGCGGATACTGGGAGCGCATGTGCTCCTCAACTTCCCATGTAGACTCGTTCGCAGAGTGCTTGCTCCACTTGACCTTTACCATGGGTATGACTCGGCTCCTCAACTGTCTGACCTCTCTGGCAAGGATTTGCTCCGGCATCTCTGTATATGTAAGATCTTCTGCGACCTCAACCTCTGCGGTAGTAACCACATGACTCGGATCAGATCTGTACCTCCTCAGCATGGAAACATGGAATACATCATGAATCCGTGACAACTCCTCTGGTAAGGATAGTCTGTATGCCAAGGGTCCGACCCTTTCCACAATCTCATAGGGTCCAATGTACCTGGGACTCAGCTTCCCTCTTTTCCCGAACCTGATAACACCCTTCCAAGGTGCAACTCGGAGGAAAACCCTTTCTCCCACTTGGTACTCCATCTCCCGGCGATGCTTATCAGCATAACTCTTCTGTCGGTCCTGTGCTACTCTCATACTCTGCTTGACTATCTGAATCTTGTCAACAGTCTGCTTAACCAAATCTGGTCCCACAATCAAGCGAAGACCTTCTTCATCCCAACATACTGGGCTTCGGTATTTCCTTCCGTAAAGAGCTTCAAACGGTGGCATGCCGATGCTGGAATGAAAACTGTTGTTATAGGCGAACTCCGCTAAGGACAAATACTGATCCCAACTCCCACTGAAATTAAGAGCACAAGCCCTCAACATGTCCTCCAGCGTCTGGATAGTCCTCTCTGACTGTCCGTCAGTCTGAGGATGAAAAGCAGTACTGAAACTCAGCTTCGTCCCCAAAGCTGCTTGTAGACTCTTCCAGAACCATGATGTGAATCTCGGATCTCTGTCTGAGACTATGGACTTAGGAATCCCATGTAGTCTCACAATCTCTACAACATACAGTTTCGCCAGTTTATCCAAAGTATCTGTCTGACGAATGGGAAGAAAATGAGCTGATTTTGTAAGTCGATCAACGATAACCCAGATGGCATCATGCTGTCTCCGGGTCAACGGTAATCCAACCACAAAATCCATGGTAATCATCTCCCACTTCCACTCTGGCACTGGCAAAGATCTCATCTTTCCTGCTGGAGCCTGATGCTCGACTTTCACTTGCTGACAAGTGATACATTTAGCCACATACTCGGCTACATCCTTCTTCATACGTGGCCACCAGAAATGACTCCTCAAATTCTGGTACATCTTGGTGCTTCCAGGGTGCATGGCATACGACGTCCTATGTCCCTCTTCCAGAATCTGACTGCGTAGGTCACCAACACTGGGTACACATAAACGTTTCCCCAGCATCAATGCACCATCCTCGGCTATGCGAAACTTATCTTCCTTCCCACTACAAACTGCTTCCTTCAGTTTGATCAAGTCAGGATCTCCATCTTGCAATTCCACAATCCAACCTCTCAGGTTAGACTTGACTTCAATATGAGTCAGCAAGGCTGCTGTCTCATCCACTGACAAATCAACTCCCATCTTCCTTAACTCAATGAGTGAGGACATCGAGTAAGTCGTGGAAGCATCTTCTGGTTGTCTCCGGCTCAAAGCATCTGCTACAACATTAGCTTTTCCTGGGTGATACTCAATAGTACAATCATAGTCATTCAGCAACTCAACCCAAGGTCGTTGTCGTAGGTTAAGCTCCTTCTGAGTCATGATGTACTTGAGACTCTTATGATCCGTGAAGATCCGGCATCTCTCTCCAAACAGATAATGTCGCCAAATCTTCAAAGCAAGGATCACTGCAGCCATCTCCAGATCATGTGTCGGGTAGTTCTTCTCATGTGGCCTCAACTGCCTCGAAGCATAGGCAATCACTCGGCCTTCTTGCATCAGAACTG
>JAKUCV010002736.1:0-185149 GCA_028386065.3 Turnera subulata | reverse complement strand
AAAAAATTGGTGGAGGAGGACTGGTGTCGGCCATTGCTGTCTCTTTTGGTCTTGATTTGTCTAGACATACTGTTCATCCTAGTTCCTCAGATTTGGGTTTAGACACATTTTTCCGCATGGGCTTACCTAGGGTGAATGGAGGTGGTGGTGCAAGTACTTTTCGTGTGCAGGATGATGATGCTGCTGCTGCCCGTGACGATGATGCTGCTGATGGATGCAGTTCACACAGGCTGCCCATTTCTGAGAGGGCGCTGGAGGGCTTGGAGGCTTTGCCCGAATTGTATGACGATTTTCAGCGGTTTGCCGGTCGACAAGCACGGGCTGATGAGAGGCAATCCGCCTTTCAGTTTGAATTCCAGCAATTCCAAGAGAAGCTGTGGGAGGGGATTAAGTTGTTCATCCCTTCTTTGCGCGAGATCAAGCATGATCTTGACCACTTGATGCGGCACCGTGGACGCTGATTTGGTTCAGTTGGTTTCTTCCTTTTTCTTTTGTTCATTTCTTTTCTTCTTTTATGGATAATAACTTTTGCTGCTGCCATATAGCCTTTATCAGTTGGTTCTTGTGTTTTTGGTGCCCTGAGGACACGACACCTTTCTAGTTTGGGGGGGGAACAATTTTTGCGAATTTATGGTTCAGCATGTCTTTGATTCAGTTTAGTTTTTAATTCCGTTTATTTCAGTTTTCAGCCCGTTTATTTTAGTTTTCAGCTTCGGTCTGTTTAATTCTCTGTTTTTGTTAGTTGAATAAGTCACAGAATCACTCAAATGGCCGTGTCAACTCAGGCTTGTCAATGAAACGGGAAACTCGGCAAAAATTTATTTCATTGTATGACAGGTATCTCGGGCTTGCTTTGGGCCTTGAGGGAACAGTTCAGGTTGGGCCGAATAAAGTCCTGTATGGGCCATGGTTTCATTTGGTCATAGTCCGTTCTAACTCCTTTTGCTGTTTATTCTTTTAATTCAAAAAAAAAAAAAACTTTGCATTGATAAACAGGTCTTAGAACAGGTTCGTTATTCGGTCAAGGCGAAATTAACACAATGGCACTATCAATCGGACGTGATTAAGGCATTTTTCCTTGGTTTGTAACACTAACTTCTAGACATAGCCTACCCGTGTGTTCATATTTTTCTTTGCTAACCTCTTTTGGGCCCGTATTGATAGCCATAATTTCTTTCCTACCCGCATCTTCCCACCTTCGCCATTTGAAACCATGGCTATCATCTAACTTTCTTTCACCTTCCATACCTTTTATGCATTTTGCTCGAATTATTTTGTACCCTTAACACTTGTCAGTTCATATTTTGGTTCATCTATACAGGCACTACACGAGGAGCCTGTGTCGATCTTCGGGAGTATTGCTTCATTCACTTAAAAAGAAAAATGAAAAAAAAACAAGGGGACAGGAAAAAAGGAGCCAAGAAGTATTCCTTCATCTATAAATAATTGTCCCCTAGACAAACCCAAAAAAAAAAAAAAGAAAGAGGAAAAATTCTCCAGTAAGCACACACTGATTAGAACTATCAAAACATCATTTTTTTTTGCTAAGTGTTATGGTACAAATCTTTCGAGCATTTTTGCATCTTTTTGTTTTACCTTCTTCTCATTTCTTGTTAACTTAAACCAAGCCCCATTACAACCTTAACAAGTCCTTTTGATCCTTTGATTTGTGTCCTTGACATTAGTGGAGAACGAAGAGTGAACCTGCTTATTTGACCTTGTTTCTTTTCTTTAATAAATGCCAAGACTAACCTACTTTTTTTTTCAGCAAAATTAAGGCAGACGGAGAATGGTCCAAATGGTGTCATGGCCCAGTTAGGTAGAATTTGGTTCGATTGGGATTATCCTTTTTAGGTTCTTTGCGAGTCTAGGAATCTTGACATCTTGGGATATTTTTGAAGGGTTTTTCCGTGAATTTGAGATATCGATTTTTGGCTAGCATGTTGAGTGATTTTTCCTTTTCCTCATTATTTTCATGTTATTTGCTTGGGGACAAGCAAAAGCTTAAGTTTGGGGGCGTGATGTGTGCATATTTTACACACATTTTGGGATTTAATTTGTGACATTTTAGTTGTTTTCAGCATTTATTTATTTATTTTTCTAGCCTTTATTTAGTTTCTTTTTAATTATTTTCTTTCCTAGTGTGTAAGCGCAGGAAATCAAGAATTCTGGACCTTTTTAGATGAAAACAAGGAAAGTATGGGCTTGCTTGGAGTTGCGCTACAAGGAGCAGAATTGGAATCATGAATGAGACAAGAATTATTCAAGAGTGGTTCATTGCACACGTGGTCATCCTTGTAAAATGGAGGGAAGTCAAATCAAATCCACAAAGACCAAGTCTAGCCACCACCTGTTGATTAGTTGGCGCATGAAATGGTCTTTGGACCTGATTCTTCTCCTTTCTCCATGCATTTAATTCAAGCCACACAAATGGTCCCCTCCATCCACTATAAAATGACGCGGGACCCGACGCCAAAAGGGAGAAGACTTGGAGTTGGGGAAGAGAGCTCTGCAGCACATCAATCACTTCCAATTTTTCCTGCAGCTCGTCATGTTCATCCTAGGCTTAGTTTTTTTTATTGTTATTTTATTCCCTTTGTAAAGCAAACACTTTTCTTTAGTTTACTAGATTAGTTTGAGCTGGGCATTTCTTTGGGAAGGGTTCGTCATCTGTTCAAGGTTGGTCTTTTAATTCTGTAATTTATTTCTTCACTTAAATATCAATGATGAATTATTTTCAAATAATTGACTCTTCTCAAATCATGTCTAGCTAATTTTTAAATTTAGGATTAGGGGATGATCTTGTCAATTATTTTCATGCAAACTTAATTAATTATTGTGTCTCTAAATTAATTCTTCTTTGATTCGGTCTTTGATGCTTAATTAAGTTAGTTGTTTGGCCACCAATTAGCTTAAATTTATAATAGGAAATTGCTAAGTGACAGCGTCAATTCCCTATAGAAAACTTAGACCGGGCTTTAGGGACCGACCTCGGGAGAGGCGTGCTTCCTATTGGAGACTTAGAAGGTAAGAACTTAAAGCTCTTAATTTATTTCAACACTGGCAGAATGGATAGTGGAGATAAGTTAGGAAGGGGTTTTACGGCTTACGGAAATAGGTTATTGATCTAATTGAGTTTACCGGTTCTTTCAAAGAAGAGTAATTTTAAGATTTAATATTAGATCCACACAGGCAGGTCATGTAGTGACAGAACACGACTTGGTTGTGTTGTACTTAAATTGCATGGAAATATTGGCAAGGGATTCCCCGAAGTCCTAGGTGTATTTATCTATTGTGATCTCTTTTACTACCACCTTTTGCTGTTCATTTGTTTATTTATTTGCACAACTCAATCGACTCCTCTTCGAGGACTTATTTTCTAGATAATCGCGTATCACATTGTTAATAGTACTTAGCAAAGATCCCTGTGAGATGACCTTGGTACTACAACACCCTGTATACTTGCAGGAGGCTATCAATAGCAGAAAAATAAAAGAAGAGTGTAAGTGGCTTCTCTGGATGTCAATGCGTGTGAAAATAGCAACAGCGCGTGCTGTAATCCTTCAAATCCTCGTCTTTATGGTATTTTCTGATTTTTCTACTTTTTAGGGCTGCAAAAGAACAACACAAAAAACCCAAACAAAGATAAAATAAATGGTATGTACTAAAAACATTAAAACTTACCCTCGGGTTGCCTCCCGGGCAGCGCTTCTTTTACGTCTTGTAGCTGGACACAAAGCAGATCACTTAACAGCGGGCGCTGCTAGTGAAGCAACCAGCGGCTCATCAATCGGGGCATTGGGAAAATAACGCTTGAGCCGCTGGTGATTGACTTTAAAAGGGGAATGGTCCCCCTTTTGGATTTCAACAGCACCATGTGGAAAAATAGTTACCACCATGTAGGTTCCTGTCCAGTGTGAGCGAAGTTTTCCAGAAAACAGCTTCAGCTGAGAATTGAACAACAGCACCTGTTCACCGGCCTTGAATTGCCTTCTGAGAATGTTCCTATCATGCCACCTTTTGGACATTTCCTTGTAAATTGTATTGTTCTCATAAGCCTCAAGGTGTATTTCTTCATTCTCATTGAGCTTGAGCTGCCGGGCAGCACCTGCTGCCTTGTCATCGAAGTTAAGGGCCTTGATTGCCCAATAACCTCTATGCTCCAACTCCACTAGTAAGTGGCAGGACTTCCCACACACCAATCGATAAGGGGTGGTGCTAATAGGGGTCTTGTAGGCCGTCCGATAAGCCCACAGCGCGTCATCTAGCTTCATAGACTAGTCCTTGCGGGTGGTGCTGACAGTTTTCTCCAAGATACGTTTGATCTCTCTATTAGAAACTTCCACTTGACCGCTGGTTTGAGGGTGATAGGGCGTTGCAACCCGGTGTGTGATCCCATAATGCTTCAACAGTGCCCCAAATAGCTTGTAGCAAAAATGGGACCCTTCATCACTAATAATGACCTTTGGAACACCAAACCGTATGAAAATATTCTTCTTAAAGAATCGAGTAACAACAGAGCCATCATTAGTGGGAGATGCAATAGCTTCAACCCATTTGGTCACGTAGTCCACAGCTACCAGAATGTATTGGTGTGAATGGGAGGAAGGAAAAGGACCCATGAAGTCAATACCCCATACATCAAAGGGTTCGACGAACAGCAGCCCCTGCTGCAGACCTTCATGGCGCTGGGAAATATTTCCAGTGCGCTGGCAACGATCACAAGACTTCACAAATTCCCGAGCATCTTTGAAGATAGTCGGCCAAAAGAAACCAGAGTGAAGCACCTTGATTGCCGTCTTCTGAGCTCCATAATGTCCTCCATAAGGGGTCTGATGGCAACTTACAAGGACAGTCTTGTGGGATTTTTCAGGTAGGCATTTACGAATAAGACCATCTCCACAGCGTTTGAACAAATCCGCCTCATCATAGTAGTAGTCCTTGATATCAGATAAGAATTTCTTCTTTTGATTGTAGTTGATATCAGGGGGAAAGACACCACTTACTATGTAATTCACATACTGTGCTTACCACAGATAATCGATTCTGAAAGCACTGGCAGCGGGTCATGTTTCCCATACAGCGTGCACTGCGGCCACTAATAACTCATCCGGCAATTGATCATTGATAGGGGGCTCATCCAATGGTGAATATTCTCGATTTAGAATAATGCGAGAAAAATGGTCTGCCACCACATTCTTCGTTCCCTTCTTGTCTCTGATCTCCAAATCGAATTCTTGAAGGAGAAGGATCCAGCGGATGAGGCGGGGCTTAGCCTCCTTCTTGGTCAAGAGGTATCGCAGAGCAGCATGGTCAGTATGAACAATCACTTTGGATCCAAGAAGGTATGATCGAAACTTGTCAATAGCAAAGACTACAGCCAGCAGCTCCTTCTCAGTAGTGGCATAATTGAGTTGGGCATCGTCCAGCGTACGACTGGCGTAATAGATGGCATGGAGCCTTCCATCTTTTCGCTGCCCCAGTACAGCGCCCACGGCATGGTCGCTAGCATCAGTCATGATCTCGAAGGGCAGCGTCCAATTAGGTGGCTACATGATTGGTACGGTCACCAACGCCTGCTTTAACCTGCACAAGGCATCTACATAAGACTGATCAAATACAAAGTCGACATCTTTACTACGGAGGTTCGTCAAAGGCTTTGCAATCTTTGAGAAGTCCTTAATAAAGCGTCGGTAGAAACCAGCATGCCCAAGGAAACTACGAACAGCGCGCAATGTCGTGGGTTGAGGCAATTTTTCAATAACTTCAGTTTTTGCTTTATCAACCTCAATACCACGAGCTGAGACTAAATTTCCCAGTACAATGCCCTCTCTTACCATGAAGTGACAATTTTCCCAATTAAGCATAGGATGAGTTTCCTCACAGTACTGCAACACCTTGGGTAGATTTCTTAAGCAATTATCAAATGAAGTTCCATATACAAAAAAGTCATCCATAAACACCTCCATGATATTCTCAATAAAATCAGAAAATATGCTCATCATGCAACGCTGAAAAGTAGCAGGTGCATTGCATAAACCAAATGGCATGTGCCTGTATGCAAACGTACCGTATGGGCAGGTGAAAGTTGTCTTCTCCTGATTGTTTGGATGGATAGGAATTTGGAAAAACCCTAAATATCCATCCAAATAACAGAAGTGTGTGTGCTTAGCTAGCCGTTCCAACATTTGATCGATAAAAGGGAGGGGGAAATGATCTTTACGGGTGTCACTGTTGAGCTTACGGTAGTCAATGCACATGCGCCAACCCATCACTGTTTGAGTAGGTATCAATTCATTGTTGGCATTGTGAACTATTTTCAACCCTCCCTTTTTAGGCACCACATGCACCGGACTCACCCATGGGCTATTCGAGATGGAGTATATGATGCCAGCGTCAAGAAGTTTGAGGATTTCCTTCTTGACCTCCTCCTTCATGTTCTCATTCAACCTCCTTTGATGCTTAATAGTGGCTTTGCATTCCTCTTCCAATGGAATGCAGTGCATACAGAGAGAGGGGTTGATCCCCTTGATGTCTTTAATGGTATAGCCAATAGCAGCGCAATGCTGCTTGAGGACAGCCAGCAAGGCGCTGGTCTCATCTGCAGAAAGGTCAGCACTAACAATAACAGGATATGAATAATTGGAACCAAGGAAATCATACCTGAGATATGATGGAAGGGGTTTTAGTTCCACATTTGGTACGGCGGGCTGAGGTACAGCATCTGCTATCGCTATTTCTGTGCCAGTGTCGCGCTGGAGTACCTCAAACACATGCTGGGAAGGATGCAGAATAGGGGCAGTAGACAACTGATGTGCTACATCTCCCATAGCAAGGTTTTCATCTTCTGGCATTTCACTTGTCGCTAAGCAAACCAACAACGAGTCGTCGGAATGCACAGCGAGCGTTGTCTCCGTGATAATATCTTCTAGATCATCCTTCAAGATCCGGACCATATAGCAGGCGTTAGAGGGGACTTCAGACTTTAGAGCTCTCTGTACGTTGAACTCCACTGTCTCTTCCCCAACGCATAATGTCACACTCCCGTCTCGAGCATCAAGAAGTGCGCCCGCTGTAGTAAGGAAAGGTCGGCTAAGGATGATGGGGGTCTGGTCATCGAGCTTCATGTCCGTGATGACAAAATCACAGGGAATATAGAACTTTCCCACCTTGACTGGGACATCTTCAAGGACCCCCACTACATATTTTACGGATCAGTCAGCAAGCTGCAACACCATGCGGGTAGGCTTGATTTCTCCAAAGTCTAGCTGCTGGGCTGCTAATAAAGGCATCAGGCTCACACTAGCACCAAGATCACATAAAGCTCGGTTAAAGTTCTGGGTACCAATTTCACAAGATATTGAAATACTTCCTGGGTCACCCAACTTGGGGATGTGAATCTGATGCTGCACCACGGCACTGCAGTTTGCTGTCAGCGCCACTGTTTGCTTTTCGATAGTGTGCTTATTTGTAAGGATCTCTTTCAAAAATTTAGCATAGGTGGGCATTTTATCCAGAACAGTGGTGAAGGAAATCTCCAATCTAATGCCACTGAGCATATCCACAAACTTACGATAATGGTCCTCAAGCCTGCTATCTTTGTACACTTGTGGATATGGCAGCGGGGGCTGGAATGGCACTGGCAGTGGTGTCTTCTTTGGCGCGGCTTCCTGCAGTGTCACTGGTTCAACTGCTGCATCCTGTTTCTCCTTGGGTTTAGGAACAGGATTTGGAAGCTCTTTTCCACTCCTTAAAATCACAGCCTGACACTACTGTTTTGGATTTTCCTCTGGTTGCCCTGGTAGCCTCCCCTGCAGCTGCTGCTGCTGCATAGAATTATGCAACTTGATTCTCCAGCATCTTGTTGTATGCCTTCAGCTGATTTAACTCCTTTTCCATCCTATTCTGACCTTCAAGCAGCTGCTTCATCATTTGGGTTAATTCTGAGTATCCTCCTTATTGTCCTCCTTGCCGCTGCTGCTGCTGTCCTTGATGCTGGTACCCCTGATTGTAGCCCTGGTTGGGGTTTGAACGCCAGCCCTGGTTATACCCCTGGTTGTAGTTTTTGTATTACTGATTTGGGCGACGATCTATGAAATTTGCCTCCTCGGTATTTTTCTCAGGACACTCAAGGAAAGAGTGAGGGCCACTGCAAATTTCATATACGTTATATTGGGCAATAGGTTTTACCTGAGCTGCAGGCTGCACTGGCTTGGTAGTCAAATCTTTGAGTTGCTTGGAGATTGCAGCAAGCTGGGCCTCAATATTGGTGTTCTTATCAACATGATGCACTCCCCTTGCACTGCGGCGTGGCTCATCATCATTTTCAAGGTTAAGCATGATTCTTTTGGCATCCTCATACGGTGCATGCTTAAACTTCCCATCAGGCGCTGTAGCATTGAGAGTGCACCTATCCTCAGGTGACATGGCACGATAGAAGATCCCCAGCATCGCTGATGGGTACACCATATGAGCTGGGCAATGCTGGATCAGATCCTGGAATCTCTCCCATGCTTGCGCCATTGTTTCATCATATTTCTGCGTGAAATTGCAGATTTGCCCATGGAGCTCATCCATCTTTGTATCAGGGAAATATTTCTTCAAGAATGCTTCTTCCATTTGCTCCCAGGTGGTAATGCTGTTCGCTGGTAGAGTTTTCAGCCATCTCTTGTCTCCATCCCTGGAGAAAATTTGAAAAGATGAAGCTTCTTGGCATCTTCAGAACACCCCTGAATCCTGGTGGTGGCACAGATATCCAGAAAATCCTCCAAGTGCTGGTTAGGGTCCTCTAGCGCTGATCCTCCCAACTGCTTGTTTTGCACCATTTAAACCAAGTTAGTTCGGAACTCATAAGGTTGATCATTATTAAATGGTGCTATGGCTCCAGTAGGTGCTGTATGGCGAGGTCGCGTAAGCTGATAGATTGGCAGATTGGGGATGTTGGCGAAAGGATCGACAACATCATGGGCAACAGCATTCTGATGCTGGCGCTGCTGGTTCCTCGGGCCTACAAGATTGATGATATTGCCCTCATCATTCCTTGGTAGGTCATCCTGGCCGTGTGGGGGTTAATGATGTTACCATCCGCATCCAGGCCATTGTGTGGAGGATTAATACAGGCCATTGTCGATGTCTCAACTGTTTCAGCTGCTTTTTGTTGCCTTGCTTGCCTGCGGTTCGCCCTAGCAGCGCCTTCAATGTCAGAGATGTGTACAAGATCAGGTTTTTGACTCCTGGTTTGCATACACCAATCGAGACACTGATAGAGAGGGTACAACGTGTGCTGTCGATCTCCTGCCACAAGTAAACAAAGAAAATCAGAAAATAAAGAAAGCCTAATCAATTTAAAACACTAAGTAGTATTATTACAGTCCCTGGCAACGGCGCCAAAAACTTGTTCGTGCAAAAACCGGCTGCAAGTGCACAGCGTTGCTGTAGTAAACAATGTCAAATCACATGGACTGTGAAATAACACTGGCCTTAGAGCTTTCGATCTATTAGGCTATAAAATAAGAAGTAAAGAAGGTATCGAATTGGTGAGAGTAATAGGCAGAGAAAATAAAGCAAATAAACAGTAAATAAAGAAACAGCGTGTACTGGTGAGGTGATGCAGTAATAAAGGACCCTAGGTTGTCCGGGGTTCACTACAGCGGGTGCTGTCTAAGTAATAAACCTATGGTTTGGCTAATTTATTCGTCTACCTTGTAGGGCTCCCTAGTCTATATAACCTACAACCAGCTATTCACTTTTATTGTAAACCTACCCTAGTCCCGAACAACCTACTGTTCGCCATCGTTGCCTGTCCTAAGGTGCAGTAGGCAGTGTACTAGGTATTGGATCCTTAACTGCCCTAAAAATCTCTTTCGTCAACAGTTAGGATAGAGGTTGTGAATGGAACGATCAGATTTCCTAACTTCTCCTGTTCAGTGCTTCGCTAGGTCGTCTAAGGTGCACAAGAGGGTGATCAGGCCGCGTGCGCTGTTAAGCTCTCCATACACAAATCAAGGCAACAACGAATAGTAAAGCCAAAACACGAATTATTACTCAAACATAACTATAGCTACATCCCATAAACCTAGAAAAGAGAAATTAGTTCATGAAGAAGCTAGAAACAACAAACAAAGTAATAAGCGACAGTGACATGCTGTCAAATTATGAACCTAAAGTCTTCACTTGCTTCAATTGAATTCTTCAAGCTCCTTCTGCTCCGAAAGATGTGTGTTATACTCCAGAATGTAGAGAAGTCGAAGATAGTCTTTAGGGTTTTCGTTCTTTTCTATTTATAGAGAACAAATCTTTTTTTTTAAACCCTAATTCTTGAGGAATAAGTTTTTTTCTCAAAACCTAGCAGCAAAAGGTCTTCTTTCCTTCCCAGGAGTGTCCACGTGATCTTCAACAAAAACCCCTTGAATTTGGGTGCAAGTCTCTGAATTAATTATAAAAAATCAGGACTTTGATACAGCGCTGCTGTTAGGCTACATCTGGGCGCTGTCGCTGGTGCAGTTTGAACTAGAACTAGGTTTTCAGCCGTGCCTCGCTGTTTTCGGGCCAAAATCGTCAAAATCCACTCCAAAAAGGACCTAATTGCACCTGAAAGCAAATAAGTGCTAGGGAAGTAGAATTTTGGTATAAAAACAAGTGATTTCCTACCTAAATGCATGAATGGATGCTAAATTCAAGGCTAAAAGACTACAGTGCATGCTGTGAAAATGTGTAATTTCATGCTCATCAGGTAGCCGTGTTTCCTTCCTGGGTGGATCCATAGTTTGACACTGCATATGATTACACTTGTCATTGACTTTTTCTTTATTTTGGCTGCATTATTACTTTCGGGATGTGGATTTGCTTACCACAGCAGCCCGTCTTACCAATAACTCAGCCGACGAAGGCTAACCAGAGGTCGGCGGTAGCGAGCCTAACCAGGTACTCCTCACCCAATGCATGCTTGCAGAGTCCCGTCACAGGTCCTCTGCAAAGCTTCCTCTTCGTGTAGGCTGACGGCAAATAGGGCGACCTCGGGTGGCGACTCGACGGACGGAAGAGAAATAGGGGTGTGGCGGCGTACACAACTGAAGGCCCGAGTGCCGGCAGTCGCTCCCGTCACGGCCTTCCCCGACTGCCCTCCACTGCTGCAGAAAGTAGAAGACGGCAGCGTCGAGAGGAAGAAAAAGCTAAGGGTGGTGGCGGTGGCGATGTGTGTTGCTTGAGAGCACACGAGAGAGAAAAGGACAAAGGTAGCGGCGGAAGGAAGAAGAGAAGAGGGAAAATAAAAAGAAAAGAAAAGAAAGGAAGGAAAAGAGATAGGGTTTTTTTTAGGGTGTGAGTCGGCCCCAGTCCAAACGACGTCGTTTTGAACTGAGGCACGGTCAACCCTCCCTAGTCAACATTTTCTTCTTTTTCTTTTTCCTATATCCCCTCAAAACTACGTAGTTTCAATAAAACTACATCTAAAACAACTCCTCAACCCCGAACTCGAAACGATCCGCAACGGAACCTCAATTTAGGACAACTCCAAGATAAAAATACATTTAACCAAGGAAAAGAATTAATTTCTTGACTCGGGAATATTTTGAGGATAAAATTAGAATTAAAATTCTATAAATTCTATAAATGTAATTATGAAAAATTCGGGACGTTACAGATACCTTCTTATCCTATCAAGGAAGTTGTTACATTTTATTATTCTTTATATTTGACTGTGCAAATGGTTGTTTAGTCTTTTCTTGAATTGCTTGCCATACTAAGGCGCACGTCAATGTTGAACAACAAGGGTACTTCCTTGAAGCCTACCAAAAAAACATATCCTTAGGGCAGTGTATATATAAAGCACATAATGCAGTGAGGGATCAAAGTAGTTCTCTAGCTACAAGTGAAGCTTTTTGGTTGAAACTTGTATAAGCTACTACTGTATTTGCTTCTCTTGTAGAGTACTATAACCAAAGAAATGGCAAGCAAACAAAAGAGAGTGCCACACACAAAACCACCGTCACTCTTGCAGACCTGAAGAAGGCTATTCCTCCTCATTGCTTTGAGAGATCCCTTCTCCGCTCACTTGTCAATGTGGTTTGTGACCTTTCTGCTGTCTTTTTCCTCTACTACTCCACCAAATTCTTCCCCCTCCTCCCATAACCGCTCCAATACATTTCGTGGCCTGTTTATTGGTTCCTTCAAGGCTATGTTTTCACTGGAGTCTAGATGATTGCACATGAATGTGGTCACCAAGGTTTTAGCAAGTACACATGGCTCAATGACACTCTTATTGAAGGTATGAACATAAGCTACATGATGTTCAACCATTATTTTCAATGATATATATTAACCATTGAAGGAATACACCAGCATTATCAAGACATATAGTCTTATTAAATAATTAGGGATGTGTACCCGCAATTGGCTTAATTATTAAAATAAGCGCGCAAAATGCCAAATTGCGTCTAACAAGCACACAATAGACCATCTAGTCGATGCATCGATTAAATCCATAAAAATAATTGGATGGTCAACATGGCGGATTTATTAGTCCGCGTACATGTCCCTAAATTATTTCCAAACTTGCTGGTGATTTTAGGCGAACCTCATCATAGGAAGGTCGAATAATTAATTTTCCTCCGCAGCATGCAAACACATGAAAATTCATTGAATTGTAAAAACTTCTGGTTTTTCAATGATTGACCAATAAATTTTCAATAATTCTTCACATCATTATTGATCCGGGATGGCTCAACCGGTCATGGCAAACAAGAAATCCATGAACCAACTTCGAGTTGGTGCCAGCTTCAGGCTGTGCAAACTATGTATTTTAATAATTTAAGAAAAATTATTTGCCAGCTTCAGGCTAGATATGATAACTTTCACCTACTTAGATTTTGCATAGTATAATCTAAAGGCTAATGCAGGTAATCTTCCCACAAATTGTTTGTTACCTACAAGAGTAGACTTTATTATATAGAGATATTAAACATCTCTTTCACTTATTCCTAATATCTATTTGAATATTATTAAATTCCTTTGAGACATAGACTTTTATTATTGTAAGTAGGAAAAATTTTGCTCTTTACGAGTATAATAAAATTCATGCTCTTCTAGAGCATAAATATTTGCTTTTTCGGAGCATATTAATCTATAGTAAAACTTGTGCTCTTCCGGAGCTTAAATATATGCTCTTCTAGAGCATAGTAAAACTTTTGCTCTTCCAGAGCATATTAATCTTTTTCTCATTCTCTTTTTTTTTTAGATTGTGTTATCACATGCTACTTACAAATATTTTCCGTTTATTATATACGGAATGTGTTATTGTATTGTCTCCAGGACAAATGCAAAAGTTATTATTATAGAAACCATAGTTTTATATTCACATTAAAAATATAACAGATATGATATATTATAAAATAAATATAAGTAAAAGTAAAATATAAGATAAATGAAATACAATAAAATGTAACACATAATAACATGATAAAACGGAACATAAAATAAATTAAATTTTGCACTTTTATCTTTAAAATATATATATTCGCTTGCACCTTTAGGGTAAGCAAGATAAATAACAATATCCATAAATGAATCTATCTAGAAGTTAATATCATTGTCATCATCTTGGACAAAGTTGGTTTCAATAATATTAGAATTGTCCTTCAGGGATATTTAGTAAAACTCTACCAAATGACTTGCTATACGGCATGTTGACCAATGGCCTGTTCAAATGCCCAAACCAAAATTATCATTATAAGGTCACATTCACTTCAGGAAATATAGTAGAGCTAAGTAGATAGGATTCATAATTTTTCAATCCGAAAATTTCGTGTAGCCTTCTTCATGATATTGCTGCTGCAGGAGCACATTTGATGTATAAAAAGTAGAGATTTTTTTTTTCTAGAATGACCATCTTCTGGTGGTCATATATTTCTTTTAAATTCTTCCAAAGATTTTCAAGGTGTTTGACAATAAGATATTTAATCTTTATACTATTAAGAAGAAGGCGGCGAAGAAAAATTATAACTTTCACATTCTTTAAGCTTGATGCTCTGTTTTCTTCTTTTAATAATGTCCCCCAAACCATTAGCATCTAAATGTATTTCAGCATCTAGTGCCTATGATAAATTTCTTCTGGAAATGTCACGGACCTTGAATTCAAATTTTGTAACATTTACCATTGTAACAGTAATAATAGCAAAAGATATAAAACAAGTATAAAGAGCACTTGAACAATGATAATATAGAATATGTAATATATTTTAGCTTACTCGATAAATCTTTCAGCAATAATAATAGCATAATAATAAGTAATATATAATATATACGCTCAACAATAATAATAGTATAATAATAAGGAATATATAATATATATAGAAAGGAAGAAAGTAGTAATAAGAAAAGTTTTAAAAATAACTACTTTAGTATGGTAGAGACTCGTGCTGATAACGTGTTATAAAATTTGGGAAAGAAGAATTTCACTATTTGATGGAATGATACAAACTTGATCAAGGTAATAATACAACTTTGTGGAAGTAATACACTTTTAATAATAATAGAAAAGAAGAATAATTATACTAATGATGAAGGAAGGAAAGAAGAGAGGTGTACAAAAATTTGGAGAGAGTGAGTTTATGGATATGAAAGGTGTGTGTGTATGGAAATAAATGGGGTATTTCTAAGTGAAAATGGGAGGATAAAAACAAATAAATTAGGTTTGATTATAAGAATAAAAATCACATAGTTTTAGGTAATAAAGATGGAGACAATTGTGGTAGATAGGTAGGTGGAAATAAAAACCATGTGAATGTTTGGTGTAGGGGTAAAATATTTACCAGGGATAAATTCGAGTATGGTAAAAATAAATTTTACTGGATGGTAACAATGACATCTATTATATATATTTAAAGCTGTATCCCTCACCAGGTTTTGACACATAGGATTTTTGGAGTCTTGCTTTATTGCCATGTGGAGGCTTTGGGCTCTTTTTTTATTGCCATCTGGAGAGTTGTTGGTGTAGCCTGATTGGCCATAATGACAAACATAATTATCTCAGAGTAATCTGATCTATTATACTCTTTTAAAAAGAATTCCAGTCACACTCAAATTGTTCAAATGTAAATTCACACGCAAAAAACTGATAACCAGAGTTTCTAATCAATAAAGATAAGGATAAAACTCCTTTTATTTAAATTGATGAATCTGATCTTAATTATATTGTTTGAAAAAGAATTCCAGACACACCCAAATTGGTCAAAAGAAAATTCACACGCAGAGATTGTTATATATATATATATTATGTGATTTACTCTATTATTGTTATCTGATAAGAATTATATTATACTCAACTAACCTTTAATCATTTTTGTTCTTGTTATCTTGCATCTCGTAAAAAATTCCATCATCTCTCTATAAATACAGATACAGTTTTTGTTTGTGTATGTGAAATAATAGTCTATATCTCTGTTTGTGTCTGATACAGTTTCTCTATAATTCACTCATTCTCTCTAATTCTTTCTTTGTTTTATTTCTATTTGCATATGTATGAATGTTGATATAATATTAAAATTATTTTGTCTCTCATAATTAAGCATCCTATTTGTTTTTATATTCTTTTTATTTTTCCAATCTATTTTAATTATTTTTATATTTTTTGTTTGTACAGGAAAATGTATATTAGAGCTTTGGATGAATTGACTCCTGACAATGATTTATGGAAAAATTAATTTAGAGTTTCGAGATTGTAGGAATCCTTAAATAAAATTATAGAATCTCCTTATTAGCATAGATATGAGTTTAATTGACGCAAAGGTATGTTTAATTTTTCATGTCTTTCAATTTGATAATTTTTCATTTCATAAATTAATTGTTCTTTATATTATTATTTTATATAATATTTTTTTGTGGTCCTTTTTATTTTTTATATATTTTTCAATTATTTTCTGTAATTTTTTAATTTTTATTTTAGGACTCAATTATGTATGTTTAAATTATAAAATTAATAATTACTAAATATTTTTTATCTATTTTCCTAGTTTATATTTTATTGTTAGTATTAAAGTTTTTATTCATAATAATTGATTTATAAATTTATTTTATGTTTTTTATTTTGAAAATAACTTATTTTATGTTTTTTATTTTTTGTTTATTATTAATTAATTCTTACTGAAACGCCCCGACCCGTATTTACCGTACACAGTAAACACGTGCCGGAACTGTGACGACCTAACCAAACCAAGCCCAGCATACAGTGTATACAACAGAAACTCGGGCTCAATAACCCAAAATAAAAACAACAATAACATCATAACCGGCCCAATGGCCCAACAATAGCAATATAATGCACACCGGAAGACTTAATAACTCACAAAGACACTGTATGCGACATAAATGCAAACTATGAATCCAAGTCCTGTCCAAGGGATAACGCCGCAGCCTGTCTGGATTGCATCAAACCTGTACCACAAATAACTCATCCTACGTGATGAAAGCCCGCAGGTGAGGGGTGAGTCCGAAGTGCTCACCGACGAAGGATAGACAATCAATATGCAACACTATAATTACTCAAGGTCAAAAACAAGCATAACAGCCAAACTAAAAGACAAGACCCAAGACTGGTCCAAGACCAAAACACTTAAACAAAATCCAATTTCCAATTTTATCTTTCCGGGCCCCGTCACGGATAAGCTAGGGTTCAGACCTGGTTATCAACATATTTCGGGTGCCAGACCAAATCCAAGAGAACCCAGGGATCGACATCCCAAAAATATGAACCCAGGGATAGACATCCCAAATATAATCACGGGATAGACATCCCAAGCATAGACATGCTTATCACAAGTAACCCAGGTCATGGCCACCACAAAACAGTCTTAAACCATCGAGTCGTACCACTACTTACCACGTGATAATTATATTATCATCATCAAAATCAAATCACAGGGATCAACATCCCTAACCAAAATACTGGGATAGACATCCCATCCAAACCGAGGATCGACATCCTTATCACAATTCATTATTTATTCCATAATACTTATACCAAAAGACACAGAAATAGACATCCAAAACTCAAAGCACGGGGATAAACATCCCAAAAACAATCAGGACACTGGGATAAACATCCCGAACCAAACCAGAGCAAATGCAACAACCAATAGTGCAATAATCATCAACACAATAACCGAGTAATACAGGCACATAAACTTCCTTTAGGTAGGAGTGGAACCGGCTAATGAGTTGAGGCTTCTGTTACAGGCCAGGGTTCGGCCGAGGAGCCCTTTGACGGGCTATAATTTTGGATGTGTTGCTTTGTTGTACGGGTGTATTTACGTGTATTAGCCATATGATACTACGGTAATGACGCTTTATTGGGTAGGGCCAAGTATAGGAAATAATAGATTTTTTACCATAATTATCCCTTTTTCCGAAAATATATTGTATGCATATAAGGTTACAAAAATATATTTCCAAAACTATTAAATCAAAATATTTTCATAAAATAATATACTTTCTCCAAAATAAAAATTACCATAATTTTTCTGTAAATTATAACATATGTATATATTTTCCATAATATTTCTATAAAAATTATTATACTTTCCAAAATATAATTTCCAAGTATTATTATCTTCAGAAAACTCCATTACCAGAAAGTATAATCACATAAACTTATTTTTCAAAAATAAATACGAATTTATAAATACACATATATATTTCCAAACATAAAATACTTTTCCAAACAATTACATTATCAAAATAATTATATATTTCAGAAATATAAATCATGTGTACCATATATATATTTTTCAAAGTTAATTACCATAATTTTCCAGAAAAATAATAATGTATTTATAATTTCCAGAAAATATATATAGAATATTTATCTTTTTCCTAAATATATATAATAACATTTTTTTCAAAATAAAACATAATTATTAAGGTATATATATACATACATTTTTCCCTAAAACCATAAATCATACTTTCTATATTTTTCTCAAAGTGAATATATATTTTTTTAAAAAATTAAATACCAGAATAATTATATATATATACATATATATATATATATATATATATTTTAAAAAATAAAACAACCCAACCCGGCAACCCAGTACCCATGGGAGGCGCGACCCGGCCCGACCCGCCCAGATGAGTCGGATTCTTACCTTAGGAACGGCGGCGGCTGCGCGACAACGCGAAGGAAGTGAGCGCGGGGTCGACGACATCGAGGCGACTCCATGGGCGGCGAAAAGGAGGCGCGGCGACGGCAGGAGCAGTTGCAGGAGCGGAGGAAGACGGATCTGCGGGTCGTCCGCCGGGTCAACGGCGAGACACGGCCCGTCAGGCGGCGGAAGACGACGGGGGCGACGTGGTTGAGGTCGCGTCGACACGGCGAGCTCGATGGTGGCGGCGGTGCAGCGAACGGCGGCGCCGAACGTCTTCCCGTGAACAGTAACCCGAGGGAGAGGAGGATGACGAACTGTTCACTCCTGGGTTTTTTTTTTCTTTCTTTTTTCTATTTTCTTTTTATTTTTCTTTCATTTTCTTTCTTTTTTTTCTGTTTCTATTTTTTTCTTTCTTTTTTTTCTTTTTTTCCTCTCTGTTTTTCTTCTTCCGATATTCTTTTTTTTTTTTTTCTTTTCTTCTCTTTTTTTTTTCTCTCTTCTTTTCTTTCTCTTTTTTTTTCTTTTCCTCTCTTTTTTTCCCTCTCCTTTCTTCCTCTCCTCTTCCTTTCTTCTCCTGCTTTCTTCTTCTTTTATAAACCGTGAAATACTGTACAACGTGTGATCATTCAATAATGCAGCTTGTCTGCATTATGAAGCGAGTCCGGTCCGAACCAGAAAATAACTGATACCCCCTTAGTTATTTTCTGAAGATTCTGGGACCCGAAAAATACTAACTCAGGTCCGAAAAATCCACGGAAGAATCCCGAGCGCGGGAAAACCCTCGGTTTCACAAAACGACGCTCGATTTACCTTGAATTAATTACCCAAGATTAATTCTTTCGGTAAATCACTATAAAAAGACTTTCACAGTCCCGGTAAAAATCCAAATTTTTACCCGGGCTGTTACAGTCTACCCACCTTAAAAAGAATTTCGTCCCCGAAATTCCTTATCTTATCCGTGGGTCCTACCACGATAAGCTTCTGGCACTCTCTGCCAGGTGTCCAAACTCAACGCGAGATACCGCTTATACCCTTAAGCGACATCTCATCCTCTATAAGAATCGAACCTCATGACTTGCAAACTCACACACAACCATGGACTCTCCAATCCGTTCTCGAACTACCTTTGACTCCGAGAACAACTGCTATATCGGTGGTACTGCTTTCCCGACAAGCTCCGATGAAGAACCTCCGAAGAAACGCTTCAAGACGAACGTCATCGGTCTCAAAGAACATATGGTGGTCTCTCGAAGACGGCGGAAGAAACGTGCCAGCAAGAAAGCTGAGGATAGGAAGGGCAAGGCAACTGCTGAAACCAGCACTCCACTGCAGATACTGACGCAGCTGAACGTCTCACTAAAGAAGATCAGCTCGGCGGTGATGCAGATAGAACTGGCATGCGCGGAACTCTTTACCCACGTCAAAAACATCCAAAAGCTTGTAAAAGACTTAGAGAAGCATGTAACTCAATAGAGTACTTCTTCTCCGTTGTAAAACTGTTATGAATTAAATAAAATAAGTTTTCTTTTTAAAACAAAACTCTTATGTTACAAAGTCTTGTGTTAAACAGAAAAACAAAATATTTAAAGCAAAACAAAACCATCGAGAAGGTAAAATAAAATCATAACATAAAGATGTTAAAAACGGAACCAATAAAAGGAAGTAAAACCAAAATAAAGAAATTAAAAATAAAACTCGTTTAACAAAACCAAAACATAAAGAAGTTAAAACAAAACATGTTTTCATGATCCCTGATCCCGAGAAACGTAACATGCACAGCTAACGGTGACGTCGGTTTTCCTCGTGAAAAAGACGTCCGTTAACTCGCAAGGTGATGATCACGAGAGCGTCCTGTGTCCCTCGATAGAAACGTTACCCACTTGTTCACAAATTCCGCATGAGCCAATAACGTCTGCCAAGTTTCGTATCCCTCCATGATGTCCGAACAGGTGTAAGCTTGTCGCACATACACTCTACTCGAGGTATGGTCCCACCATTCTAGCCACAACGGTCACGGATGCATGTGATAAAAGATGCAAGAAAGAGTCATAAAAAGAATAAAGCAAAGTAGCCAAGGCGATAAAAAATCGTGAGATGGAAAAGAGCTGAAAAACACTGGCATTTGTAGCCCGAAAAACATATAAAGTAACGAAGCAATAAATGAGGCAACGGCAAAATTTTCAAAAAGCAAAATCTTGAAGATCGAAAACAGTGATCACGCTCCCCATAAGAGTATAAAAGACGGAGCGGTGAGGTGTAAATCATCAAAAGCATTTGAAAGCAAGTTTTGTCACGTTTAGAAAAGTAAACACAAACACGTTCAATAAAGACACAAAGTCGCCAAGTCAGAATGCCTGCTCCATCATCCGTCTTCTTCGTCGAGGGTGCCAACCTAGGCTGAAGAAATCGGTTGGCCTACAGCATGATCAACGAGCGTCCAGAGGAACTACCGAACAAGCTCGAATGCCCCGTCTGGTCTTCGTCGACGAACTCTACTCATCGAGGTTCTTCGTCACTCCCAAGGAAGAGACGTTCTTCCTGGAGGACCATGGCACTCTGAGGACCTCCTACTACGGCTCGGCCAATTCCGTCATGTTTTTCATCTCTGAAAGACTTCAGGAGTTCAACCTAGAGTCCACTTCCTGGAGCAAGGTACCTATTACCAGCTCTCGATGACTGCCGAAGCATGCCCAGAGTCACTCGGTTACCTCCAACTTGGCCAAAGGCCCGACTACTGGTGTGGAACTGCAGAGGAGTCGCTAGGCGTTCCCAGGAATTCTCGCGTACTCTGAGGGACCTGAAGAACCAGTACAAGCCCAACATGGTTCTTCTCACGGAGACCCATTGGCAGCCTGAAGACGATCACGGTCTCATCCCACTTCGGTTCCCCAAGAAAACCGGTTCGAGCTTCCTGGCCAGAACAACGCAAGCGGCATGTGGTTCTCGTGGAGCGACAACATCACGGTCAACATCAACAATGACCCCAACAGCTTCAGGGTCAACGTTGTACCGAGAAGATGAATGTATTTTCTTTATAATATAATGTAATTTTAATGTTTGTAATATTAATATTAGCAATATTAATAATATTTATATTTTTGCTTATTTATGGCATCATTACCTCTTATGTGTATGTTCTGCGACAGCTGGTGTCCCTTGACTGGATCCATAATGCACTAACTAAAATGATATAAAATAATAAACAGATGGAGCGAACTATGCAAATAAGAACAACAAACACACAAGGACTGCCCAACAAGACCTAACGCCCGCTCCGCTTCCAAAATGAAACGCCCCGACCCTTGTTTATCGTACACAGTAAACACGTGCCGGAACTGTGACGACCCAACCAAACCAAGCCCAGCATACAGTGTATACAACAGAAACTCGGGCTCAATAGCCCAAAATAAAAACAACAATAACATCATAACCGGCCCAATGGCCCAACAATAGCAATATAATGCACAGCGGAGGACTTAATAACTCACAAAGACACTGTATGCGACATAGATGCAAACTATGGATCCAAGTCCTGTCCAAGGGATAACGCCGTAGCCTGTCTGGAATGCATCAAACCTGTACCACAAATAACTCATCCTACGGGATGAAAGCCCGCAGGTGAGGGGTGAGTCCGAAGTGCTCACCGACGAAGGATAGACAATCAATATGCAACACTATAATTACTCATGGTCAAAAACAAGCATAACAGCCAAATTAAAAGACAAGACCCAAGACTGTTCCAAGACCAAAACACTTAAACAAAATCCAATTTCCAATTTTATCTTTCCGGGCCCCGTCACGGATAAGCTAGGGGTCAGACCTGGTTATCAACATATTTAGGGTGTCAGACCAAATCCAAGAGAACCCAGGGATCGACATCCCAAAAATAAGAACCCAGGGATAGACATCTCAAATATAATCACGGGATAGACATCCCAAGCATAGACATGCTTATCACAAGTAACCCAGGTCATGGCCACCACAAAACAGTCTTAAACCATCGAGTCGTACCACTACTTACCACGTGACAATTATATTATCATCATCAAAATCAAATCACAGGGATCAACATCCCTAACCAAAATACCAGGATAGACATCCCATCCAAACCGAGGATCGACATCCTTATCACAATTCATTATTTATTCCATAATACTTATACCAAAAGACACAGAAATAGACATCCAAAACTCAAAGCACGGGGATAAACATCCCAAAAACAATTAGGACACTGGGATAAACATCCCGAACCAAACCACAACAAATGCAACATCCAATAGTGCAATAATCATCAACACAATAACCGAGTAATACAGGCACGTAAACTTCCTTTAGGTAGGAGTGGAACCGGCTAATGAGTTGAGGCTTCTGTTACAGGCCAGGGTTCGGCCGAGGAGCCCTTTGACGGGCTATAATTTTGGATGTGTTGCTTTGTTGTACGGGTGTATTTACGTGTATTAGCCATATGATACTACGGTAATGACGCTTTATTGGGTAGGGCCAAGTATAGGAAATAATAGATCTTTTACCATAATTATCCCTTTTTCCGAAAATATATCGTATGCATATAGGGTTACAAAAATATATTTCCAAAACTATTAAATCAAAACATTTTCATAAAATAATATACTTTTTCCAAAATAATAATTACCATAATTTTTCTGGAAATTATAACATATGTATATATTTTCCATAATATTTCTATAAAAATTATTATACTTTACAAAATATAATTTCCAAGTATTATTATCTTTAGAAAACTCCATTTCCAGAAAGTATAATCACATAAACTTATTTTCTGAAAATAAATACGAATTTATAAATACACATATATATTTCCAAACATAAAATACTTTTCCAAACAATTACATTATCAAAATAATTATATATTTTAGAAATATAAATCATGTGTACCATATATATATTTTCCAAAGTTAATTACCATAATTTTCCAGAAAAATAATAACGTATTTATAATTTCCAGAAAATATATATAGAATATTTATCTTTTTCCTAAATATATATAATAACATTTTTTTCAAAACAAAACATAATTATCAAGGTATATATATACATACATTTTTCCCTAAAACCATAAATCATACTTTCTATATTTTTCTCAAAGTGAATATATATTTTTTTTTAAATTAAATACCAGATTAATTATATATATACAGATATTTATATATATTTTTTTTAAAAAATAAAACAACCCAACCCTGCAACCCAGCACCCATGGGAGGCGCGACCCGGCCGCGACCCGCCCAGATGAGTCGGATTCTTACCTTAGGAACGGCGACGGCGGCACGACAACACGAAGGAAGCGAGCGCGGGGTCGACGACATCGAGGCGATTCCATGGGCGGCGAAAAGGAGGCGCGGCGACGGCAGGAGCAGTTGCAGGAGCGGAGGAAGACGGATCCGCGGGTCGTCCGCCGGGTCAACGGCGCGTCACGGCCCGTCAGGCGGCGGAAGACGACGGGGGCGACGGGGTTGAGGTCGCGTCGACACGGCGAGCTCGATGGTGGCGGCGGTGCAGCGAACGACGGCGCCGATCGTCTTCCCGTGAACAGTAACCCGAGGGAGAGGAGGGTGACGAACTGTTCACACCCGGTTTTTTTTCTTTCTTTTTTCTATTTTATTTCTATTTTTCTTTCATTTTCTTTCTTTTTTTTTCTTTCTTTTTTTTTTCTCTTTTTCCTCTCTGTTTTTCTTCTTCCGATTTTCTTTTTTTTTTTCTTTTCTTCTCTCTTTTTTTTTCTCTTCTTTTCTTTTTCTTTTTTTTTTTCTTTTTCTCTCTTTTTTTTTCCCTCTCCTTTCTTCCTCTCCTCTTCCTTTCTTCTCCTGCTTTCTTCTTCTTTTATAAACCGTGAAATACTGTACAACGTGTGATCATTCAATAATGCAGCTTGTCTGCATTATGAAGCGAGTCCGGTCCGGACCAGAAAATAACTGATACCCCCTTAGTTATTTTCCGGTGTGATTTTCCGAAGATTCCGGGACCCGAAAAATACTAACTCAGGTCCGAAAAATCCACGGAAGAATCCCGAGCGCGGGAAAACCCTCGATTTCGCAAAACGATGCCCGATTTACCTTGAATTAACTACCCAAGATTAATTTTTCGGTAAATTACTGTAAAAAGACTTTCATAGTCCCGGTAAAAATCCAAATTTTTATCCGGGCTGTTACACTTACAATTTTTTATTATATGTTTAATATGTTTTGTTTTAGGGGTCAATTGTGTAGGCCCGATCAATTATTGATGCAGGTATAAATTTACAAAATTTATTATTATTTATATTACTATTTAGTATTTTATTTTATTTCATTTCTAATTTTTCTTCATTTTCTATTTTAATGTTCTCTCTTCGTAATAATATTTTTTTATTTTTTTCCTTATTTTTATTTTTATAAATTACCCTCTTATTTTTTTATTTTTTGTTTATTATTAATTAATTATTTTAGATTTTTTTATCGTTTAATATATTTCTTTGTTTTGAGACTCACTGATATATGTTTAAATATAAAAAATTAAGTATGATTTATATGATTATTAAACAATTTATTTTATTTATTTTCCTTATTTATATTCTATTTTCTAATTTAATTTTTTTCTGCATAATAATATTTTTTTATTTATTTTCCTGATTTATATTTCTTTAAAATTATTCTCTTTAAGTTTTTTATACTTTTTGTTATCCTTCATTAATACTTTTGATTTTTACTTCTGTTGTTTAATATTTTTGTTGTTTTTTGGCTCAATGATCCACGTTTAACTTTGCAAAACTAATTATTTTTTATATTATTATTTATTAGGTTAGAATTTATTTTTCTAAACTATATTATATTTTTCTATTTTAATTTTTTATGATAATATTTTTTATTCATTTACTCATCTATGTTTTAAAAATTACTCTCTTATATTTTTTATTTTTTATTAGTTTTTTTTTTTGAACTTTTTCTTCGGTTGTTTAATATGTTTTTTGTTTTAGGGGCCAACAATGCATGTTTAAGTTTAAAAAATTAGTTATTATTTATATTATTATTAAATAGTTTATTTTATTTATTTTTCTTATTTGTATTCTAATTTATATTTTAATAATTTTTATTTATTTTTCAGATCTATATGAAAAAATAGAAAAAATTGATAAAAATGTATAATTTGGAAACGAATTATATACATGAAGCGTCCCGACCCGTATTTACCGTAACACAGTAAACACGTGCCGAAACTATTCATAATGATAGAGCAGAGAGTACAACGTGCAAATACTAAACAATAGCAACTATCAATACAACTGTCACCCACACTCGGAGACCATTATTTAATCCATACACAGTGCTCTCAGCAGCAGCAGATAGTATCAGTAATATACATATCACAGGAAATCAGCAGTACAGCAATATATATCACACAGCAGTGGAATTGTAGTACAGCATCATAAGTAATAGAATAGCAGCGGAAGACTTATGCACATGCAACGGAGGTATGGATCCGGAGTCAGGTGGAGAAGAAAGCAGCAGCCACCGAACATCATACCTGAACTACGGAAACAACTTAACCTACGGGATGAAACCCCGCAGGCGAGGGGTGAGTCCAAAGTGCTCACCGACGAAGGATAAACAGTGATATGCAAGCAACCGTAATACTTAAAAGCAATCACAGACAAGCAACAACATATCTCAACAACTAAGCCAAGGCCAAAAGAATGCTTAATTATTAATACCAATTTTATCTTCCGGGCCCCCGTCACTGGACAAGCTAGGGTCGTACCTGGTAATCAATTAATTCTGGATACTAGGTCAAGAACCAATCCACATATCAGATCAACCAAATATTCGGCATATCCGAGCCACCGCGGATATTCGGCATATCCGAGCCACTGGCATAAGCCATATGGGGTTGGAGTCCGCTGCAGTACGGTTGGTCTATAAGCCGTATAGACTCGGAGACGCCTATAAGCCGTATAGGCTCGGTGGCGCCTATAAGCCGTATAGGCTCGGTGACCCATAAACCATATGGGATTGGTGTCCCATGACGGGCCAATCAAACCAAGTAACCGACCATAGTATCCCAAAATTAATTATCAAACCATCGGGTCGTACCACTACTTCCACATGACAATTTTACCAACATCTCAATCATTTCCAATTCCAATTCCAAATTCTTTTCCACAATTTCCACAGTCAATAGTTCAACATCAATCTCAGCATAATATCCACAGAATCAATATCATAGTCCAAAAGCAACAATAATAACCACAACAGTCAATCAGCAAACAATCAACAATTCAGCAGTTCAATCGAACAACAAAGCACACAAAGTATTACAGGCAACATAACAAGGGTTATCCATCCTCACCTTAGCCGATATCAATTATGGAATTGTCCAGCAAGTTCCAAGTCCGGTTCCTCAGGAAATTGCTCGTTATCAACTCCTAAGTCAATCAAATAATATGCACACATAAGATGGTATGCAAATGCCATGCTAATACTGTATACCGTAAATTAAATATAAACTCGGCTCGGTTACTCTCCCGGATTGATTTCCATTATTATCATCATCCACCATTTATTTCAAGTGTCAAAAATACCCTTCTATACTTTTTCCTATACCCGGGTACTATACCGGTATTATACTTTGATAATACCCTTTCCATAATTATTTCTTAAGTATGTACTTTCCAAAATACTATTTCTACAAATTATTACTTACCTTATATATGTTCCCAAAATTATTTTCCATATACCACATACTTCCCCTAAATTTATATTTCCCCATTAATTCCACAATTATATTTTCCCTCTATTTAATTCCATATAATATTTTTCCAAAATTAATTTTCCTCTTCTTCATATATATTTTTTTTTCCAGATTTTATTTCCTTTCTATCTCTCTCTTTTTTAAAACTGACTGGGCCAAATGGTACTGTTCAGCCCACATACCATCAGCCCAGCCACTTCCCAGCCCAATACCCAACATAAGCGCACAGCCCAAGCCCATCGAAACTCAGCCCAAGCCCAACATAACACCAACCCATAATCGAAACCCATTTACCTTGGGGTCACCCGACCCGCGGCCCTCTATCCGGGTCGGACCCGTCACAACACCCACGGGTTGCTCACCTTGATGGGTTGCAGATGACGGCGCGTCGGACGGGCGAGCAACGAGGCGGCGGCTACACGGCGGAACGCTGGGCGACGAGCTGCAGGTGGAAACAACACGGCGGCGGCATGTCGCGACGAGGGGAAAGACGTGAGCTCCTCGGCGTTGGATCTGCAGGCTCGGTGACGGCTCCTCGGCGGCAAGGCGAAGGCGACAACTCGGGGTGGAGGAGGGAAAAGAGAAGGAAAAAGGAAGGAGAGAGGAGAGGTGTTGGTGTGGTGGCTTCGGTAGTGGTGCTGCCGTGAAGAAGAAGAAGAAGAGAAGGGAAGGTGGGGTTGCTGGTCAAAACGACGCAGCTTAGGTGGTGGCGTGTTGTATTTTTTTTTTTCTTTCTTTTCTGGTTCAAACGATTTTGTAGGAAATGGGTTTTTGTTGTTTTTGTTTTCGCAGGGAAGGAAGAGAAGATGCTGATGGTGAAGGTGATGAAGTGCACTAGGAAGGCAGAAGAAAAATAGTTATATAGACAGCAAAATTATTGATAAGTCACAAGCTTAATAGGAGTTGGCGGCTGAATAATTGAACTGCAATTATGCAGTTACTATGCTGCATGTGAAGTGTGACCCACCTGGACTAGAAAATATCCGGTATACCCACTTATCTTATTTCTGGTCCGATAATTCGAGAATAATCCCGACTTTTTCCGAAGATTCCCGGACCCGGAAAAATCCTAACTTTGGTCCGTAAAATCTGCAGAAAAATCCCAAGCGTGGGACAAGGCTCGGTTTTGGAATCCAATATTCAATTTACCATAATTTAATTACCCAAGATTAAAAATCATTGGTAAATTACTGTACATTAACCTAAACAGTCCCGGTAAAAATGAAATTTTTACCTGGGTTGTTACAGCCTACCCACCTTAAAAGAATTTCGTCCTCGAAATTCACTCCGAAGCTGTGAACAAGTGCGGATACTGGGAACGCATATGCTCCTCAACTTCCCATGTGGACTCATTCGCAGAGTGCTTGCTCCACTTAACCTTTACCATCGGAATAACTCTGTTCCTCAATTGTCTGACTTCTCGGGCAAGGATCTGTTCTGGCATTTCCGTATATGTAAGATCCTCTGCGACCTCAACATCTACTATAGTAACCACATGGCTCGGGTCTGATCTGTACCTCCTCAACATGGAAACATGGAACACATCATGAATCCGTGACAACTCCTCTGGCAAAGATAATCTGTACGCCAGGGATCCAATCCTTTCCACTATCTCATACGGTCCAATGTACCTGGGACTCAGCTTCCCTCTTTTCCCGAATCTGATTACACCCTTCCAAGGTGCAACTCGGAGGAAAACTCGTTCTTCCACTTGGTACTCCATCTCCCGGCGGTGCTTATCGGCATAGCTCTTCTGTCGGTCCTGTGCTGCTCTCATACTCTGCTTGACTGTCTGAATCTTGTCAACAGTCTGCTTAACCAAATCCGGACCAACGATCAAACGAAGACCTTCTTCATCCCAGCAAACTGGACTTCGGCACTTCCTTCCGTAAAGAGCTTCAAACGGAGGCATGCCAATACTGGAATGATAACTGTTGTTATAGGCAAACTCCGCTAAAGGCAAATACTGATCCCAACTCCCACTGAAGTTAAGAGCACAAGCCCTTAGCATATCTTCTAGTGTCTGGATAGTCCTCTCCGACTGCCCATTTGTCTGAGGATGGAATGCAGTACTAAAACTCAGCTTCGTCCCCAAAGCTGTTTGCAGACTCTTCCAGAACCGTGATGTGAATCTCGGGTCTCTGTCTGAGACTATGGACTTAGGAATTCCATGTAGCCTCACAATCTCTGCAACATATTGCTTCGCCAACTTATCCAAGGTGTCTGTCTGTCGAATGGGAAGAAAATGGGCTGATTTTGTAAGTCGATCAACGATAACCCAGATGGCATCATGCTGTCTCCGGGTCAACGGTAATCCGACCACAAAATCCATGGTAATCATCTCCCACTTCCACTCTGGCACTGACAGAGATCTCATTTTCCCAACTGGAGCCTGATGCTCAGCTTTCACTTGCTGGCAAGTGATACACTTAGCCACATACTCAGCTACATCCTTCTTCATACGTGGCCACCAGAAATGACTCCTCAAATCCTGATACATCTTGGTGCTCCGGGGATGCATAGCATACGGTGTCATATGTCCTTCTTCTAGAATCTGACTGCGCAGGTCACCAACACTGGGTACACATAGGCGCTTTCCTAGCATCAGTGCACCATCCTCGGCTATGTGGAACTTATCTTCCTTTCCACTACGGACTGCTTCCTTCAGCTTGATCAGGTCGGGATCTCCATCTTGTAACTCAACAATCCAGCCTCTCAGGTTAGACTTGACTTCAATATGTGTCAACAAAGCTCCTGTCTCATCAACTGACAAATCAACTCCCATCTTCCTTAACTCGATGAGTGAGGACATCGAGTAAGTCGTGGAAGCATCTTCTGGTTGTCTCAGGCTCAAAGCATCTGCTACAACATTAGCTTTTCCAGGATGATACTCAATAGTACAATCATAATCATTCAGCAACTCAATCCAACGTCTTTGTCGCAGGTTAAGTTCCTTCTGAGTCATGATATACTTGAGACTCTTGTGATCTGTGAAAATCCGGCATCTCTCTCCAAACAGATAATGTCGCCAGATCTTCAAAGCAAGAATCACTGCGGCCATCTCCAAGTCATGTGTCGGATAGTTCTTCTCATGTGGCCTCAACTGTCTCGAAGCATAGACTATCACTCGGCCTTCTTGCATCAGAACAGCTCCCAAACCAAGACCTGAAACATCGCAGAACAGCACATACTCCACTCCTGGCTTAGGCACTGTCAAGACTGGTGCTGTTGTCAGCTTCTTCTTCAGTTCATCAAAACTCTTCTGGCAAGCATCACTCCATACAAAGACTTGGTCTTTCTTTAACAGCTTGGTCATAGGACTAGCTATCAAAGAGAAACCCTCGATGAATCTTCGATAATATCCTGCAAGGCCAAGAAAACTCCTGACTTCTGGTACCGTCTTAGGCGGCTCCCACTCCAGAACGGCTTTTACTTTAGCAGGATCAACCTTAATTCCATCCCCGGATACAACATGTCCAAGGAATGCAACTTCTTCAAGCCAGAACTCGCACTTGCTAAACTTAGCATACAACTCTTTCTCTCGCAACCTCTGAAGCACTATCCTCAGGTGCTCTTCATGTTCTTCTCGGTTCTTGGAGTATATCAGTATATCGTCGATGAAGACTACAACAAACTTATCCAAGAACTCGTTCAAGACCAAGTGCATCAAACACATGAAAACTGTAGGTGCATTGGTCAAGCCAAAAGGAACCACTGTGATCTCAAAGTGACCATACCGAGTGCGGAAAGCTGTCTTCGGTATGTCCTCCTCTGCAATCTTGACCTGATGGTAACCAGATCGAAGATCAATCTTAGAAAATACAGTAGCTCCCTGTAACTGATCAAAAAGATCATCAATCCTGGGAAGCGGATACTTATTCTTCACTGTCACCTTGTTCAGCTGTCGGTAGTCCACACACATGCGCAAACTACCATCCTTCTTTTTCACAAAGAGGACTGGTGATCCCCAAGGTGAAATACTAGGTCTGATGAAACCTTTCTCTAACAGCTCATCCAACTGTTTCTTCAACTCCTGGAGTTCTGTTGGTGCCATCCGATATGGTGCCATCGAGATAGGTGTCACTCCTGGCATCAAATCGATGGTGTACTCAACTTCTCTGTCAGGTGGCAATCCTGGCAAATCCTCCGGAAACACATCTGGAAACTCTCTCACAACCATGATGTCTCCCAAAACCGGAGTCTGAACTTCTTCACCCTTGGCATGGGTCAACAAAGCATCTGGACCCAATGGCTGTATCCCAACATCCTGATTAGCAGAGATACTATATGTGGTAGCAGCTCTCCCAATACCTGTCAACAAAATCTTATGTCCGCCCTCGGAAGTCAACAACACTTCCTTGGTTCGACAGTTCACCATAGCACTGTACTTGGACAACCAGTCCATCCCCAATATGATATCAAAACCTCCCATATTCATCACGACCAACCGTGCAAGAAAAATCTCGCTATCATATGAAAGCGAAACATCTCTGCACATATGGGTTAATCTGACTACTATACCCGCAGGTAACCTAACTCTCATTGGACAAACTAAACTCTCACCCGTACAGTTATGTAGTATTGCAAAACTTTGCGCAATAAATGAATGCGTAGCACCAGGGTCTATCAAAGTATAAGCAGTACTACCAAAAACTGTAAAAATACCTGCTATGACATCAGCATTCTCCGGATCCTCCTCAACGGTGATAACAAATGCTCTCGGCACAGCTGCACTCTGATTCGTGTCCGACTGGGTCCTAGCAGGAACAGCTCCACGTCCTCGACCTCGGCCAACTCCAGAACCACTAGGAACACTAGCAACTGAAGCTTGCACTGTCTAGGTAGGTGCTGTACCTCCAGATCTTCCCAACTTGGGACAAGCATATCGGTAGTGCCCAACTTCGTTACACTCAAAGCACCTCACCTGAGACATAAGAAATCTCGGGCGAGTATCCCCAGATGAAGTCCCTCCAGACTGAGTCCAAGAACTGCCTCGGTTGTAGGTGTTGTTGTTCTACCCACGTCCTTGACTCATGGGCATAGAGCGGCCCTGTCCATACCCGGATCGGTTAGCAGGTGTCTGGAACCTCTTGTTCTGTCCCCCAGAACTCTGTGCAGCTTGTCTCTTGCGGATCTCCTGTTGCTCCTTCTCATTATTCAGCCAGATGATCTCAGCTCTTAAAGCACCCGTCAACATGTCCTGGTAAGTCTCATAGACCTTGCACCCCATGACTGTCTGGATGCCAGATCGAAGACCATCCCAGAAACGTTTACATCTGGCATCCGGAGTAGCCACAAACTCACTGGCATAGATGGACAAACGGTTGAACTTGATCTCATACTCATTGACCGTCTGGTATGGTCCCTGTTGCAATCCCAGAAACTCTCGCCTCAGCTGATCCTGGTATGCCTCAGAGACAAACTTCCTTCGGAACATCTCCATGAACTGATTCCATGGTATAATGATAGGTGTCGGCATGTCCCTGGTGGTAGACTCCCACCAATCAACAGCATCTCCTCGAAACATGGCGGCGGCATATCTGGCCCACCTATCATTCCTGCATGTCAGCCTCAACATAACCCGGTTCATCTGTCTGAGCCAACGGTCAGCATCCTGTGGTGTAGTGACACCAGTGAAAACCTCAGCCCCAAGCTTTTCCAGCTTCGTATACACTGGATCCTCAACAGGTCCCTGGTTCTCCTGTTCCCGAGCTTCCACAACTGCGATACGGGCATCTTTGGCATCTTGCCTTTGCAAAATCTGAGTCACCACGTTCAACATCTGCGCAGGGTCTCCCAAAGGAACATTCGCAGAGTGTTCCGGACCTCCCGCAACTTGCTGCGGTTGATCCACCGATACTTGGTCGTCATCCAGGTGAACTCCAGCATGCTGATTCCCTCCAACCGGATCCATTCGTACCTATATGAGAATGTATGTATGCATATCATGTCATGGCAAATCTTATGCACAAACAACAGTCAAGCAACCACAGTTATGTCCCTAATGACCTTCTGCCTGCTCCGCTACCAAACTGAAGCGCCCCGACCCGTATTTACCGTAACACAGTAAACACGTGCCGAAACTATTCATAATGATAGAGCAGACAGTACAACGTGCAAATACTAAACAATAGCAACTATCAATACAACTGTCACCCACACTCGGGGACCATTATTCAATCCATACACAGTGCTCTCAGCAGCAGCAGATAGTATCAGTAATATACATATCACAGGAAATCAGCAGTACAGCAATATATATCACACAGCAGCGGAATTGTAGTACAGCATCATAAGTAATAGAATAGCAGCGGAAGACTTATGCACATGCAACGGAGGTATGGATCCGGAGTCAGGTGGAGAAGAAAGCAGCAGCCACCGAACATCGTACCTGAACTACGGAAACAACTTAACCTACGGGATGAAACCCCGTAGGCGAGGGGTGAGTCCGAAGTGCTCACACTACTAATTTCCAAGCCTTTTCTTAAGGCCCAGTTTGTAAGAAAGACGTAAGAAATCCGTAAGAAAACAACGTTTCTTACGGCGTTCTTACGGTTTACTTACCGGAGCTGTCCGTAAGCAAAATTTGGAAAGAAACCTAGAGCTCGTAAGAAATCCGTAAGTAAGCCGTAAGAAAACATTCCTTACATCTTCCTTACGTTTCGGCCGTAAGAAAGCCGTAAGTAAATCTCTAGTGGGGCCCACCGAATTGTCGCCTTAATTTCGTAGATTTATCTCTTTCTTACAGAAAGAGCCGTAAGAAAGCCGTAAGAAACGAAGTTGTGGAGCTCATACTCGCGTGTCTACCTTGTATCATTGGTCAGTTTACTTTGTACCAATTAAAGTCTAGTCTAATATTATTTATCAAGAATTAATCGAAATAACAATCATTTACAAAAAGTGCTCGTACTTTGATTAATTTATAATGGTTGCTCTATACATGTAAGGGAAAAAACACAATCCATAACTATTGGTACACCTCGAATAATGTTTCCAATTAAAAACTTGCATAAATACATGAATTACAATAGAAAAAAAATCAGCAGAAAAGACTTCCTAGTTCTAACAAAAGACTAAAATGGTCGTTGTAGGAGTATTTGATCTACAAATAAAAAGGAGTACAAGTTGTCTTGATATTTGGGTTACGATTAAGCAAATTCACAAACCAGATTTCTTCCGTACTCAAAAGCCAACAGTGCAACTTCTGCTGTATGAATTGCTAGAATGGGTATGCATGTAGTAATCCATGCTGCATTAAGAATGCTAAAACTTTGATTCGACTCGGCCACAAAGGGAAAATCCCCAACAATCAGCAATATAAGAAGTAGATGGAAAACAGATAGTTTCAAGACATCAAAACATAGGAATGTAACACATTATTGGTCATCAATTAGTGCAGCTACAAGTGCCATTGCACAAGACGTAAATGGGATAATCTTCTCATAAACAACACCACAAGATTTTGTGATTTTCAAACTCTTAAAACCTCACGAATCAAAGTGCAATTAGTAAAAAAGGGCAAGGCAAAATACCTGTATTGTTGATCAGTTGTTGAAGTATTCTGCATGGTTTAACCAGTTATAAGATCCTTTGCAACAGCTGACATTATTGTGAGAACCTACAACCATAGCAATGCAAGTATAAACAAAAATGAGAAGGTAGAAAGGCAAGTGAATGGTAATCCTATCTGTTTCATGCCACCTATTATTCCCAAAAACTGAATAACAGGAATGGTTTTTTTTTTCTTGTTTATGTAAGAGCATCCCGTTAGAAGTTGGAAGTGGTAATGATGTCCACTATACAAGATTGGACGCATATTTATAGATAGTGGAAACAAACTAATTCTAAAGGGTCTAGACTCTAGAGCTAAAGCTGTTAGATGCCTATGCTAGGATGCATCAGTCTAATATGTCAATACTGAATGTAGTAGAGATTTACGAAAATGGATCCACTACTTTCATGAATAATGCACAAATACCTTCGACAAAAGGAAAGAAAAACTAGATGGAAGATTAATAGTTTGTAGAAGAGATCTATAGAATGCATAGAACGAGAATGCTTCCCATCATTCTGCAGAAGAAAATCAGCACAATGGGCTGGTAATTTGTGATAGGTATTGGTAAGGAACCCCTGCAGCACAAGCAATTAAGACCATCAAAATAAAGCATGAGTTGTGAAAAAAATGAATGAGCACAATGACCTGGTAGTTTGTGAGCTCATATTATATCAAATGCTATTGACAATTGACTATGATGCTATCAGCGTGGACGCAATGAATTCCAAATTTCCAAAGATCAACTTGCATTCACATAGTCCCAAAAAAAATTTAATTCCAAACTACATCTCTGGTGAATGAGTCCTGCATGTCATAATTTTTCTAGACTTTTCATCCATAGCAAAAAAAAAAAAACAGACATAAGCCCCTTGTTTTTTATTTATTAAAGATGCTTACATGGCTTTAGAGAGGAGAAAAAGGCAGCACAACACGTTCAAAATTGAAAGCCAACACATTCTGAACCAGGTGAAGGAAGTAAACAATATCCAGTACTGTCCAAATCATCAGCAACTAGAGATCCCAGCTTGGGACCAGTAACAGCAAAACAACACATTATCCATGCAAGTTACCCTACATGGATTTCTGAGCAATCCTAATCATCCAACACATGGAAAAATTAAGGGCTACAGGGAACAAATGACAGTTTAAGATTGTTAAATGTTAAAAGGACAATTGTTCTTACAGCATATAATAATATCCAAAATAAATACCACTGTGCAACACAATGAACGTTGAACATGAGCATTTCTAAGATATCTTACCGCTCATTCTTGACATTATATCAGCCACTCTTTGTTGGCACAGGGCACATCCTATGTTTGCTGAGAGAACAATCTCCTGCACCTGCAAAGAAGAACACCCATCATGGAAGAAAAGGGAGAAACTGCACATAATATGTAATGCAAGCAATTGCAATAGGTCTGCCAAGGAGGTTCAACTCTGCTTCAAGTTCTTCAATGCTTTTATTTATTAAAGATGTGATTACTGGTACGCAGGCTCTAATTACAGACTCCAGATGCTGAAACCACACAAAAAAAAGAGCTAATGATAAAAAAATTACGTAGAATTAGGTTTGGCCAAACAGAAACAATCTTATTTGTTAGCTCAAAATGGATATTAAGCCGAGTATATATACACATTTTCAGTAGAAACTTGAAATCGAAAGAACGATATGAAGATCCCCCCACTTTTCCACTTCTATTACTAAAAAAAGCACAAAACGAACCAAAACAGAGCATATACACACATTTTAAGTAAGAAAACCTAAAATCAAAAGAAACATGCAAAAATCTCCAGTAAGAGAAAGAACAGCCATTTTTTTCGCTTCTATAACTCAAAGAAAAGCACATAAATGAACTAAAACAGAGTAGAGAAAAAGGAAAGAGACCTGGCCGCCAACGACAACGACGGAGAATAAGAAAAGAGACCTGGCTTTTGGAAGTGTTCCCTGCACCAGAAAACTGTTAGTCCCAATTAAAATTGGTATCCACAATTGGAGCAAAATTTGAAACACAGCTTCAATGAAAGTCTAGAAATTCAAAAGCCTAATTCACTGCCCTGCCTTTGGGGTAGGGGTGTGGGGTTAGAATACATAAAACAGATATGCTATTTTTGAAATTTTGCATGGAAGAACAATCAGTAAAGAAAGGAAGACTAAACTTACAACTAGAAATCCAGCCTACTCCAACACATAAACCAAAATGTTTCCCCAATACATACCCTTTATCTGTTCAAAATGTTTAATAAGCCTAGTTGTTGGCCGGTCTAGATACTCTCTTTCAGCAACATTATACACAAAAATACCATTTAGATCCTGCAAATCTTCTTTTCCCTCTGCAAAAAAAAAAAAAAAGAGAAGAAGAAATAATGTTCAGCTGATGAGTAATGAGCCCATAAGATAATTGCGCTGAGCAGCAAAATGGACAGCCAGGAGTTCCAATTGAACTTTAATGGCATAGTATAGATTGCATTTGTTATCTAGCATTTGCTTGCTAAAGATTTTGTCATCTAGCATTTGATGCCTAACCTGGATGAACCGAGCAGACCAATTTATCAAGAACTGAAACTACAAAAATACTTGGAAAGGCAATAGAAAAAGCAAAAAGGCAGCCATGATGAAGTTCATTAGTGAGCAAATGAAATTATTCATGTAAGCAATCACACAATTGTGTTCTTAATGTTTCCAGCTCCAACATAGAATTAGTCACAACTCACAACATAGAAACGTACTCGTACATTCCGGAATCTCTGCTCTACTAGTAGCCAAAACAATGAGAAATTGAAATGACTAGAGATACGTAAAGTATAAATAGTAGCAGATTTTGTGGTAAAGGTTTTGCGGTATGTGTGGAGATACTTGGACAGGCCAGGTTAAACAACATACAGATCATGGAATCCCTCTTTGGACCTATCATCCCAGGCTTTTCAATTAAAACCCCAGCTTACCAAATTTCCCTACTGGCAAAATAGTAAACAAACCACACACACCACGAGAGCAACAAGTGAACACTACACCCGTGCGGTTTCTTTCTTCAAACGCGGTGGTCAGCTTAGCCGGTACTAGCATGCGGCTGTTTCTTGGGCACTGCCAGGCTGCGGCGGAGGCAGTAGACGGAGCAGGGGAAGTGAAGTGGAAGAGAGGGGGCAAGACCAGCTCGACGCCGTTGACCAAGAGGGAGAAGGAGGAGGAGGTGACGCCGTTGGCTGTGAGATTGAGGAGGCGGGAGGGAGAGGAGGTGAAGGAAATGAATTGATGGTGGCAGAGGTGAAGGAAATGAAGATTTAGGGATTTGTAAAAGTAATTGAGGAAGAAGAGGGGAGAGAGTCGTCGGGTGAGGAATAATTATATATTATGTATATATTTTTTTTGGACTAAGGACAAAGAGACGACATCGTTTAAGCCTGGGAGTACCTTTTTTCCTTTTCTTATCGCTTCCTTACGAACAATGTCCGTAAGGAAACCCAATAGTGGAGCTCGGAATCTTCTTACGGATTTAAACCGTAAGAAATCCGAAAGAAATCACATCTCTCCCCTTCCGTAAGTAATCCGTAAGAAACCGGTAAGAAAGCTCTTCCAATTTGCTTTCGGATGGTTTCCGTAAGAAAGTGCCGTAAGAAACGGCTTGGAAATTAGTAGTGTCACCGACGAAGGATAAACAGTGATATGCAAGCAACCGTAATACTTAAAAGCAATCACAGACAAGCAACAACATATCTCAACAACTGAACCAAGGCCAAAAGAATGCTTAATTATTAATAGCAATTTTATCTACCGGGCCCCCGTCACTGGACAAGCTAGGGTCGTACCTGGTAATCAATTAATTCCGGATACTAGATCAAGAACCAATCCATATATCAGATCAACCGGATATTCGGCATATCCGAGCCACCGCTGATATTCGGCATATCCGAGCCACTGGGTATTCGGTATACCCCAACCTCAGGCAACGTCATGCCAACCAGATATTCGGCATATCTGAGCCTCTGTGGATATTCGGCATATCCGAGCCACCGCGGATATTCGGCATATCCGAGCCACTGGGTATTTGGTATACCCTAACCACAGGCATGACGGGCCAATCAAACCAAGTAACTGACCATAGTATCCCAAAATTAATTATCAAACCATCGGGTCGTACCACTACTTCCACATGACAATTTTACCAACATCTCAATCATTTCCAATTCCAATTCCAAATTCTTTTCCACAATTTCCACAGTCAATAGTTCAACATCAATCTCAGCATAATATCCACAGAATCAATATCATAGTCCAAAAGCAACAATAATAACCACAACAGTCAATCAGCAAACAATCAACAATTCAGCAGTTCAATCGAACAACAAAGCACACAAAGTATTACAGGCAACATAACAAGGGTTATCCATCCTCACCTTAGCCGATATCAATTATGGAATTGTCCAGCAAGTTCCAAGTCCGGTTCCTCAGCAAATTGCTCGTTATCAACTCCTAAGTCAATCAAATAATATGCACACATAAGATGGTATGCAAATGCCATGCTAATACTGTATACCGTAAATTAAATATAAACTCGGCTCGGTTACTCTCCCGGATTGATTTCCATTATTATCATCATTCACCATTTATTTCAAGTGTCAAAAATACCCTTCTATACTTTTTCCTATACCCGGGTACTATACCGGTATTATACTTTGATAATACCCTTTCCATAATTATTTCTTAAGTATGTTCTTTCCAAAATACTATTTCTACAAATTATTACTTACCTTATATATGTTCCCAAAATTATTTTCTATATACCACATACTTCCCCTAAATTTATATTTCCCCATTAATTCCCCAATTATATTTTCCCTCTATTTAATTCCATATAATATTTTTCCAAAATTAATTTTCCTCTTCTTCATATATATTTTTTTTCCAGATTTTATTTCCTTTCTATCTCTCTCTTTTTTAAAACTGACTGGGCCAAATGGTACTGTTCAGCCCACATACCATCAGCCCAGCCACTTCCCAGCCCAATACCCAACATAAGCGCACAGCCCAAGCCCATCGAAACTCAGCCCAAGCCCAACATAACACCAACCCATAATCGAAACCCATTTACCCTGGGGTCACCCGACCCGCGGCCCTCTATCTGGGTCGGACCCGTCACAACACCCACGGGTTGCTCACCTTGATGGGTTGCAGATGACGGCGCGTCGGACGGGCGAGCAACGAGGCGGCGGCTACACGGCGGAACGCTGGGCGACGAGCTGCAGGTGGAAACAACACGGCGGCGGCATGTCGCGACGAGGGGAAAGACGCGAGCTCCTCGGCGTCGGATCTGCAGGCTCGGCGACGGCTCCTCGGCGGCAAGGCGAAGGCGACAACTCGGGGTGGAGGAGGGAAAAGAGAAGGAAAAAGGAAGGAGAGAGGAGAGGTGTTGGTGTGGTGGCTTCGGTAGTGGTGCTGCCGTGAAGAAGAAGAAGAAGAGAAGGGAAGGTGGGGTTACTGGTCAAAACGACGCAGCTTAGGTGGTGGCGTGTTGTATTTTTTTTTTCTTTCTTTTCTGGTTCAAACGATTTTGTAGGAAATGGGTTTTTGTTGTTTTTGTTTTCGCAGGGAAGGAAGAGAAGATGCTGATGGTGAAGGTGATGAAGTGCACTAGGAAGGCAGAAGAAAAATAGTTATATAGACAGCAAAATTATTGATAAGTCACAAGCTTAATAGGAGTTGGCGGCTGAATAATTGAACTGCAATTATGCAGTTACTATGCTGCATGTGAAGTGTGACCCACCTGGACTAGAAAATATCCGGTATACCCACTTATCTTATTTCTGGTCCGATAATTCGAGAATAATCCCGGCTTTTTCCGAAGATTCCCGGACCCGGAAAAATCCCAACTTTGGTCCGTAAAATCTGCAGAAAAATCCCGAGCGTGGGACAAGGCTCGGTTTCGGAATCCAATATTCAATTTACCATAATTTAATTACCCAAGATTAAAAATCATTGGTAAATTACTGTACATTAACTTAAACAGTCCCGATAAAAATGAAATTTTTACCTGGACTGTTACAATACAAGTTTTTTTAATATTACATAATATATGCCTAGAAATAGTAGTTAAATTGTTAAATTTTTTCGAAAAATTAATGCAAGCCGGTGGAACCCAAGGGAAGTGAGCTAGTTCACCATAATTTATTTATAACACTTGTTTACATGAAAAAAAAGAAAAAAAAAAAGGATAGGCACACACGTATTTTATTTATTTATCTTATACTACTACTGGGCTATTCCTTTTAAGACCAAACAAAACAAACACAAGAAAAGCTGTGTTTAAGCTATCCATCTTGCGGTTGACTAATCAAGGATTTAGCTTCATAACCTGGATCACTCTCCTAAACCAGAAGATCAAGATGGGTTTTAGACATTTCACCCACAACCTTCATGACTTGACATTTTTTGAGGCAATTCCGGAGCATATAGTAGCACATCACGAGGCAGTTGGCGCAATTGGCGCATTAGCCTGCTGTGTGTGCAAAGAAGAGGTAAATGGTCCATCCTATATTTGCGAGGACTGTAAGTTTGATCCACTCCACAAATCATGCTCTGAATTGCCTATGGAGCTATACACTTCTCCCCTTCACTCATCCACTGACCACCCTCTCATCCTCCAACAGATTTCTGGTGGGTTCGCCTGCAATTGTTGCAGAAATATCAAGTTTTCGTTCTCGTACAGCTGCGTGAAGTGCGAGATCAATCTTGATGTGTATTGTGCACATCAGACCCAGGGTCGCAGTTGTGACCATCAACATCAACACAGCGAGAACAGGTACAACAACCTCGTAACTGAGGTTGAACATTTCTTGCACCAACATAAGCTTGTCCTCTCGTATACAGGCAAGGAAAGGTGTAAGGCATGCTCCCGGTGGCTTTCATATGATGATGCTTGTTACTGTTGCCTGCGATGCCGGTTCTACCTTCACAAATCCTGTCTAGAACAAATACCACAGGTGGAAATACAACACCCGTATCACCCTCACCCTCTTGAGCCCACGGTGGAAAAGATGCTTGAGAAATGTTTTGCTTGCAAAACTTTTGACTTCAGCCTACGCTATGTGTGTTTTGAAAAATCTTGCAATGGGTTCAATATCCATGTGGCGTGTGGTAATAGTTGTATGGATCAAAATGTTCCACTAAGACACAGCGAATACCACCACCATGAGCTACGTTGCTTTGTACCTACAGATCCCACTGGCTCTCTGTCTAAATGCAACAAGTGTGACCAGCTTTGCAAGGGCGCTTTCTATCTGTGTTTGGAATGTGACTTCAATGTCCACCTGCAATGCATCCTTCCGCTAGAGATTGACTATGATTGCCACTCCGATCCCCTCACTCTCCGGGATTCATTCCGCGAAGATGATTCGGGTGAGTATATCTGTTATGCTTGTGGGGACCCAAGAAATGGAAACTATCCTGTGTATTTCTGCGAGAAATGCCCAGAGGATGTCCCTTATGTTGCTCATATAGAATGTATCATCTCTGATGAGGACGATCAATCCTCCTTCGGGAACTTGCAAGATGGCAAGGTCTTGCAAGTTACAGAACCAGTGAAGGCAGAAGAAGGAGAGCAAAGAGGAGACTTAAACACCAAGATTCATGAGGAAAGACCATCCCTTCCCATCTTTTTTACAATATTCTTCTGGTCTCATTTTTTTATTTCTTCTTCTATTTCACAATTGAGGCGTTTTAGTTATGTGATTAACTTAGTTCGAATTAATGTGGTCATTGCATTTTAATTCAATCCCACATTTACTCTTGAAATTTTTCTTTGGATGCAGATTGAAAGACATGATGTTCGTCATCAATTAACCTTTCATGCCACTGAAGGATTGGAGGTTATGAACTGCTTTAAGTGTGAAACACAGATCCAGGGCGGTAAAATGTACACTTGCGAATCCTGCAGGATTCATTTTCATCCATCTTGCACCGACTTCCCCCGTGACATTAGACACCCCCTTCACAGACACAGTCTGTCTGCAATATCTGTTGCAGAAATGTTTATGTGTGGTCTCTGTAGAAATGTTTGCAATGAGTTCCATTATAAATGTTTTACATGCACCTATGCTCTTGATGCGGAATGCGCCTTTAAGACTGAGGATCAGTGTCAGAATTTCAATGAGAGGCATCCTGAAGTCAAGACTAAACATTTAGGCCACCACCATGAACTCACCCTGGCCAATTGCAGCAGTGAGCTTGGGATACATTGTGAGGTGTGTCGGTTATCAATTTCGGGTTCGACCTATTGTTGCTTCGTGTACTTTTGCAAATTCTTCGTCCACGAGTCATGTTTGGAAATAAAGTTAGAAATACAACCATCATATCACCTCCCACATAGATTATCTGCAAAAAATTTGGATTACCGAAATCAAAGTTGCAGGGTCTGTGGATCAAAAATATCCTATATGGGGTATTCCTGTTCGGAGTGCGAGTTTTTCCTCCATCCCAAGTGTGCAACTGATCTTACATCCAGTCTGAAACTTGAATTCCATGAGCATGATCTTTATTGTTTCGCGGCATGTGATTTATGGTTGGGGGATCTTGGTAGAGAGAGCAGATTCAGGTGCTGCAGGTGTAGACGTACATTTAGTGACTCATTCTATCGCTGTGTGGAGTGTGACCTTAATATACATCTCGAATGCATCCCTCTACCAAAAGTAGTGAAGCATAGTGAGCATGTTGATCCCATCACTCTTATTGGTTCTTTGCGAGAGGATGATTCCGGTGTCTATTATTGCTATGCTTGTGGGAAGCCAAGAAACCCAAATCATCCTGTTTACTGGTGTGAGGAATGCATGTTCATAGCTCATGTTGGATGCGTCATCAAAGAGGTAAGATTTTTTTTTGATGCTAATCGATGTCAAAGAGGTAAGATTTCATTCACTGCCTCAATTTTCTCAGTTGTATGTTTCCCTGAACAGTAACATGCTTTCCACAAGCTGCAGTAAAAGATTTATTAGCACAGACATACTACCCTACTTCTTAATCGTTATGATTAATTTTGGTGAGATTGTTGTACGTTGATTTTTAATTGCAGGGTGATACTTCATTAGAGGTATTATTATGGAAGGCAGACATTAACAGTGATCAACAGGAGACTAAATCGACAGAGATAAGTATATCGGGTTGAATAGCAGAAGAAGAATCATACTACTCCAAGTTTCATCAGGGAGAAGCCTTAATTAATCAATTTACAGCGCTCTAAATTCCAATCAATCTTGAATGTTTTTGTTTTCTTTCCTTTTCTTGGCCATATTGTATGTCTCTGTAACAGTGGTGATACTATACAGTATAGTATATAACACAATATGATGTTTTAGTGTCTTAATTTATAAATAATCTTTGGTGTGGTATTGTATATAACATCATCAGATCTTTCTGGTATGATCTTTCTGCTATTTTCATGGAAACTGATGAATTAGAAATTATATTATACTATATATTAAAACAGGAAGGGTTGGATGGAGTGAAATAACAAATTGGCCCAAAATGTTTTTAAATTGACAAAATTATCCTCACTTTATTTAAAATTATTATTTGTTTTGGTCATCTAATTATTTTGTTTATCTACTTTAAAAATTGTGTATTACATGATTGAGACTATAGTTATCAAACCCAGCCGGGACACAGATCCTAAAAAGATCGCGGGCTACGGTTTAGTGGTCCAACTCGATTCGAACTAGGGGTTCAATGTAATTAATCTAGAATAATAATTACTAAATAATTAATTATTTTAATATATATATTAATATTAACCTATATTTTAATAATAAACAATAAATATAAATTCTTATTTTTATTAAATAATACAATTTTATGTAAAAATAAAAACAATAAATTTAATTTGTGTTTTGTGATTTAGAAGTGACCCGACTGGGTCATAGATTCAACCAGGTCGCCACAAAACCGACCGAGTCCGCGGGTTTTACACAGTTCAATTGTAGGTCCAGTTCAACACATTTAAAAATCCAGAATATATTGGGGGTCACGGTCGAATCGGTTGGGCCGGGATTGAAAACTATGATTGAGATTGCCATATTATGGAAACTCAACAGATACATCTGCTGAATGCCACACGCTATGGTACAATCTGTCTAGAAACATCTTTTTTTATCTACTAATAGATCGTGTATTACAAGATAATGATAGACTACCACGTTACGGAGACTCAGCAGAGGCAAACATATCTGTTGAATGCATTTTTCAATCACTTACTTTGATTTTCAACTATGTTATATTAACCAATAAAAAAATATTATATCAGTTTGTATTGTATGAAACATAGAGGAAATGGGACTTCAAGATTTGTACGGTCACTCCAAGTTTGGAGTTGAAGAAAGTGTTTAATGATGCTTCCTTTAATCAAGATCATTATCCTTTGAAAGAAGAGATTATCTTTCACTAATTTTATTCTTATTCTATAATGTATATCAAAAGCATCTAAAAAATTTATTTTCTCTAGAAATTTATATTTTCCTAATAATATCTACATTAGAAATAATGTATTACTTTTATACTCATAGTATTTTGTTTCATATTACTTAGCTTTACATCTTTTTCTTTTTTTATAGTTTATATTGGGCTCAATCTTTCTTTCCATGTGGAACATAATTAAGATCAACATATGAAGTCTCAATTTACTTTTTCTTGGTCTGATCGTCAAATAGTTTCAAATTTTTTTATGCTAGAATAGTTTCAACTTTTAGGAAATAAAAAAATAAAAAGGAAATCACAAAGGACGAGTTGCCCATCCTTTAAATAAAATTTATTTTTCCCCCTAATAAGAATTTATTTGAATCTATTTTTTTAATTGAACACCAATGTCCTGTGTTTGGTTAGAGCTGGCAAATAAGAGGTAAAATACCCAATTTATCATTTGTACCTCATGCTTATTTACCACTCTTATCTTTTTTTCTTCTTTATTCCGAGTCAGCTACCTATCCTATCCTCATGTCCTGGAATTGTTCATAAATTTATGTACATACTATGAGGGTCTCTTAATTTATGGGTTATCATCTGACATTAGTTTTTTTTTGTGCAAAAAATTTTCAGATCATGTGAGTTTGAGTTTTGTCCCTTTCCGAAGACCTTTGTAAATTAGACTTCTATGGATACGTGGAAGCTCACTCCCAATAGACACTATGGGGAGTTGGGTTGTCAATCCACCATGTTTGCTCCTAAATTTATTGTAATGGATAACCATTATGTTTATATATTAATGTATAAATGAATGCAAAAAAAAAATAATATGACCAATTTTCAATGATCAGATACACAAAAGTAGCAGCTCCATCAAGTATTATTCAGACTAAAAAGACAGTGTAAAAAACAGCGTGTGGTTGGAAGAAGATTATCCAAAATTAGGTCTCTTGACATATATCTTCATCTAAGTATTTTGTTCTTCCCCTCGAATTTCAAGTGTAAATAATTATTGAGATCTACCCCCTTTGCTTTTTTGTTCATTTGAATTCTTCTTTGAAAGCATGTACTAATTATAAAACATAAATGGTTTAAAGTTGTTTTCTTCTTAAAAGTATCTTATTATTCTTAACAGATTCTACTAAAATTAGAACACTTGTACAATTTTGTTCTATTTGTTTTATATATCTAAAATGTATTGTTGTTGTAAACTGCATATCATCAGTTAATAGCTCATGTAATAAAAATAGGCCAAATAATTTCTAAAAATGACTATAATCTTATTTTATTTTATAGTCATAAATTTTGTTATTTAGTTTGTGTTTTCTATCACTTGAGTTGTCCATCTTGGTAAGTAGTGTAGATTTAGGATAGGTATTTGTGAATACCCGACCCAAAATCACTTGGGCCTATTCACCTATTTCCTGACACCTTCTTCTTTGGGTCAATCCCATGTCAATGAAGCCGCCATCCAAATTTTATTAAGGGCGAAATTTGGGAAAATCTTTACATGACTCCTTTAGGCTACATGGTCGTGGCGAGCCAAAGACATGGGATCGGGGGTTCGTCACGGATGGGAAGGTGTTAGGCACCCATCCGTGTTGGGTCGAAACCTTGTGCAATTGAAGAAATTATGTGTGCCTTGTGCAGGTGTGCAAGTGTGGAAATGAATCACATAAAAATCACGAAATTGAATTGGAGGGACAGGAGAAGAAGAAACGAAACAAAAAGGGAAAATAAAAACATTTGGGCTTGAGTCTCCACCACTAGAGACCACCTACGTACCCCGGAGACCGGGTTCAAAGCCCACGTAGTTCTTGACATGGCATCACAACAATCACATAATCAACAAAAGCATCATCAAATAACCAGCAAGCAGCAATCAATAAAGTGCGCAATAAAAAGGGTTAGCACACTTAGCTCGGTTCTTGGACAGAAACTATAGGTCATCTTCTACTGGATTTTGGACAATGAAAATGGCTGATTCAGCTTCTGTTCTCAACAGCAAATTGTATCTTTCCCTCTTAGCTTTCCAAAGAGTCCAAGAGCACGGCAATCCGACTTCTAGAACTCGAGATATGGATTGTTTTGTGAGACTGCTTGCATCAGGTCCTTCTATTTGGATTGCCCAACTTCTTGACTCCTAGAATGCTTTTGATTGCTTCCTCCTCTCGATCTCCTCTTGATCCCTTCTTGTTGGATTCTTCCTTGATGCTTTCCCACGAAATTACTCCAGAGTTTCTGCCTATAGGAATGTTTCTAGGCTTGGAGAAATAGAGTTTCTCCAAGCAAACAAAGCTTACGGGGGTGTGTGTGTAATGAGTGATTGATCCTTTGAAATGTGTGTGAGGGGTCCTATTTATGGTGTTCTGGGAAGCCTAGGGGCGTGGACCTACTTAATGGTGAAGATTATGCCCAAAAATCTTGTCCAAAACCGCGTAGGATCGAAATTAGAAACAAAATCGGAGATTTTGGCGAATCTGGGAGACTATGACCGCCGCTGCCAGCGGTCATCCACTGCATGACCGCCAGTACTGGCATTCATTTGTGGATGTCTGCCGGCACCTGGCGGTCGTCGCGAAATAACCGCCTGGCTGTCCGCATGTCACTCGTTCTTTCCATTTACGAACCCCGAATCCCCCTAATTCAGCCCTGATTTGATCCTACTGCGTAATCAACCCCTTAATCAACCCAGAATCACTCAATTACTTGATTACTATTCCTCAAAATCATTCCATGACTGATTGATTACACATTAACACCCATTTTAAGCAAATTCGTACCAAAAACACATTTACCAATTAAAGGGTGATTAGAATCTGATTTTTCACGAAAATCAGAACCAAAATTAGTTTGCAAGTAAAGTGTTTGTGGGCTAATTAAACTCTGGAGAATTCATTAATTTGGACCCTTAAACCCATCCTGAACCCAAAGATAAATTATCTCATTAAAATTGGATTAAAGATAGATAAGTGGCCCAAATAATGAAATAAACACATTTTAGTGTAAATAAACCTGATTATATATTTTACGCTAAGATTAAGTCATCTCATTAATCCTAGCATTCCAATATACAAAGGCTCAAAATGTCAAAATGTATTATTTCCACTAAAATAAATTCCTGACGTGCCTTATTCCTAGGATCAAATCATCTCATTAACCTTAAGTTCGAACAAGTTTAAAATCTAATTTTTGTGGCAAATTCGTGGGTCAAATTTGGGTGTTCACAGATGCCCCTCGTTGATGGGTCTTTAGGTACTAAGGACGAAACAATGTAAGAAAGGAACAACCAAATTTGAATGATAGATGTGTGATGTGTGTGCTAAGTTTTGAAGCATCCCATGCTCCTCTTCAGGAATCTTCTCATCCTGAAGTTTTGAGGGATTGGCCCTCGGTTTGTGGGCATCATCTCATCCCAGGTCTTCGGGAATCATCTCATCTCGAGGTGATAGAATCATCTCATCTATCAGGTTGTCGACAAAGAATCATCTCATCTTTGTCAACTGGATTTTGACTTGGGAATCATCTCATCCCAAGTTTATGGTTGGTGGGAATCATCTCATCTCGAATTGATAGAATCATCTCATCTATCGGGTCATCAAACAAAGAATCATCTCATCTTTGTCAACTAGGTTTCGAATTGGGAATCATCTCATCCTAGGTCATGGTTTTCGGGAATCATCTCATCCCAATGGCTTCGCCCTTGACTTCCGTCAGAAATGTCGTTTCACGGCCTGGTTATCTAGTCCTTGGGCATCACATGCCCCTACATCTCTCATCAAAAGGGTGCCACTTCGTGGCTCGATTGACGGTAATCATCTCATCCCGTGGTTTGTGAATACTTGGTATTCGGCTTTTTATCTGGTTTCCTCATCTCATGATTTGCGAGAACTGGGTTCCCGGCTTCCAATTTGTATCTCAAGGTTTGCGGGAGCCATGTCCCGGCTTTTGGTTTGTATCTCGAGGTTTGCAGGAACCATATCTCGGCTTTAGATGTCTTAGTCCTGGTCTTACCTCATATCTCTCTCGTTTCTCGGTTTGCGGGAGCTAGGTCCCGACTTTTGGTTTGTTCATCTCTAATTTCTCTCAGGATTTTCTCTTATCTGGATTCCCTCATGTCTGGTTTCCCTCATCTATCAGTTTTGCAGGTGCTAGGTCCCGGCTTTCGGTTCTTTCCCGAGTTTCTCATGTCTGGATTCTCTCAAGGTTCTCCCTCGTCTCATAGTTGGTTTGTTCTGGGCCCTTCTCAGGGTTGCAAGGATCGGGTCCCCGGCTTCTAGTTTCCCTCACTTCTGGTTTTCTCCCAAGTCTGGTCTCTCTCATCTCTCGGTTTGTGGGAGCTAGGTCCCGGCTTTTGATTGGCTCACCTCTGGTTTCCCTCTCATCTCTCTTCTGACTGGGTTCTTCTAGGTCTGGATCCCTTTTATCTGGACTCCTCTCTGGCTTTTCTCAAAACTGGTTTTACTAGATTCCCTCAGGTTTATCTCGAGATTGACAAGAATCGAGTTTTTGGCTTTCGACTAGACTCCTCATCTCTCTAGTTTGCAAAGACTGGGTCTTTGGTTTTCTTGACTGGGTTCCTACTTGACTGGGTGCTCTCATCGCTCAGGTTTGCAATGACTGGGTCATTGGCTTCTGACTGGTTCTCTCAAGGCTGCGAAGACTGGGTCTTCGACTTTTGACTGGGCTCCCTCATCTCTCTGGTTCGCAAAGACTGGGTCTTTTGCTTTCTTGACTGGATTCCTATTTGATTGGGTGCTCTCATCGCTCAGGTTTGCAAAAACTAGGTCTCTGGCTTTTGACTGGGTTCCTATCTCTTGGTGTAGAATAAAGGGTGTCATCTCATGGTTTGGTCGCCTCACTTCTTGGTTACTCACATTCTCGAGTTTGGGTTGGATGTGCCTGGGTTCATCCTAGTATTTCTAGTTCCCTCATAATCTCACAGGTTTGAGAAGAGGGTTTCCTCATGGTCGGGTTGTCTGGATCCGATGCCCCTATTTACTGGATTTAAGGGAAATGATGCATGTGTTACGCCCCTTGAGACATACAAATCAGAAGTGGGGTGTGATGCCCCTAGCATCTCGCCATGGTTTTAGAGATGAGGTTTAGTATACCCCGGGTTTAGAATCATTCATAGACGTCCCAGCCTATAGCCAACGGGTGATCTATCTAGTTTAAAACGAATGAATGGGCCCGCCATACCCCTAGGAGTCAATCGATTAGAATGGGATGGATGTCCTAACAATTGGTTCAAGCCTCACGGGGTAACATGCCCCAATAAATCTCTCAAATCCATCCGGGGGTAACATGCCCTGGAAAGCTTGACTCAAAAGGTGGGGTAGCATGCCTCTTGCAACCTCATCAACCTGGATTACGGACCCGCACTGCCCCTAATATCATGATGTAGGTTTAATCTCAAGGTAGATGTGCCTCTATTGTGTGTTGTCGAATTGACAAGTCAGAGAAATAAGGCATGGCATGCCCCTTGTCTACGATTCTCATTATATATAAGATTTGTTCATGCCATGCCTCTTCAGCTAATAACCCTAGGAAGTGTAAGTATACATCAAGTGATGAATTCACAATGTTGCATCCCTTATTAATCATTTGTCACCAACCGAATCTACCTATCGAGGAATCCCAGAATTTACATGATGCATGAGCATGTCTAAAATGTGTTTATCTCTTCAATGCATGAGCCTGCCCCTAGTTCCTACATGCTTGTTTGATGCAAGTGCTTACGATGTGTTTTTCCTTTTCCCCCTTCTTCCCTCTTCTTCTCCCTTTTTTGTTCTCCACGTCATGTTTTCCTCTCTTCGTCTTCCAACTTTCCCCCTCTCGAAATCTCCCCTCTTCTTCTCTCGTTTTCTTTCTCCTCGTCTCTTCTCTTTTCTCTTTTATTCTCTCACCCCTTTCCCCTTGAATGCAAGTGCAGTCTACTTCTACACGTATGTTTAGATGGGTGTGCTTTCTATCTAGACATGGTGCATTTGTATGTGAATGCCCCTAGTATGATGCATGAGCATTGAAAACCGTTCGAGCTAAGGTGAGAGTTAGATAATTTGAGAAAGGCGAGTTATCCCATCAAATTTACAAAAAGCCCCAAAGGAGAAGATTCCCAGTGATTATGAACCCTATTCATTTCAAATTCTAATCATGACCCCAAGGGTGACCATTCCATGTTGAGAGGTTTGATGGATGATAACCCATAAAGCAAAATAAATAGATGACTGGATACCCCTTCAAAAATAGATGGAGGCAATGTGCCTAGATGCTTGTTCCTAACTGCCCAAGTGAATCATTTTCAAAATGATGTTATCTACCCCATAGATGCCCCTTGTCGTTGGTTGCTATCCCATTTCCCCTTTAGCTTTAAATTTTGCCTAGGCCAACCTTTCGGGTTTTCAACCAAGCGAACCCCTTTTTTCCCTTTTTTTTTTCTTTCTTTCTCCTCGTGGGGATAGCATAGGCATAGAATACTGAGATCATAAAGTTTGAGCAAGATGAGGGCCGCCCGGGCCGAGTGCACTCGAATGACCAATATGGAGGTAGACTCGCCAACTAAAATGAGGGAAACCCAGAATCACATATCTAAGAGACCATTGGAGAGATGTGCTTTGTGATGACCGAATTCAAGATGGGTTTCTAGATAGAGATAGACTTGACCAACATCTACAACTTCATGAGCCCAAGCTATATGTTCGAGTGGAGGGGACATAAGACTACAAAAGAGGCGTTCGAGTGGAGGGGACATAAGACTACAAAAGAGGCCTAAGTACAATCAATAGTATAGCATGTGTATCTAGCAATGACCCCAATCTTTCCATTGAATCAATCTGGGAACCAATATTAGACCGAGCCCGGGTTACCTACGTATCTGTGGATATGGTGTCGGGTTTGAGACGAGGGTGTTTTGTGGAAGGCTGAGGATAGTGGGTGTTTGGTGTTTAGCAGGAAAACACTTGTCCTCTTCATTTATGACTTTTTTTTCCATCTTGGTTTCAATTTTCGAGCACTAAAGGTCTCATCGCTGTCCCCGTTTTTCTCCCTTTTTTGTGTTTTCTTCTTCTTTTCTTTTTATTTTTTTTCGAAAAGGGTGACATCTTCTTTGATCAGGTGTATTTAGATGGAATTTATTTTGAAGCCTGATTTATCTTCGAGAGCTCCATTTCTTGACAAGTGTTCATGGTAGGCACGATGGGGTTAACATAGATGTCAGGTTGGATAGGTGTTCAAAGGTCAAACCGGGTAAGTGTTTGAAGGGTAGTGCGAGTGAGTACTTAGGAATTAGCTGGTGTTGGTAGAATATGTACTAGGTAAGGTCGGATTACATCTACAGAATCAGGTCTTCGTAGTTCATTTTTATGGTCCCCTAGATTGATCCAATTGAATGTTATGAAATTATGCACAGCTTGCCCCATATACACAGAAGATAAGGAAATTAGAATCTTATTCCTTTTGTGGAAAATTAAAGTACAAATGATGACTCTGTTGATTGTTGGACATAGAATTTAACCCTTGTCCTCTTTTGACTCGACTCAACCTCTAGACTCTAAAGAGAAACTATGCTGGCTCTCTCTATTCTTGGTCATCATCCTAACCATGTTTAACAATTTGGCCCGTGGTCTCCACTCAACTTTCCCCCGCACTTGTAGTTCTCTTCTACCCCCAATACTACTGAGTGGTCCCTTGGAATGCAACACTCTTATTGCCTCATCTCATTGCCCCCACATTAGTGCCGCCTTATCATTGCCCCCATCACCCCTTTCATCATCATATCCCCAGGTCGTTCCTTTGCCCATCATCGCTTCTCCCTTCTGAAAATTATAACTCATGCCTGTTCCTCTCCAAGACTGGATAACCATCAAATGACCCCTTAGCCTGTCCTAGCTCGTATACTCAAACCTTATTAGCTCGGCTCGGCTTTATATCCTGGTTCCATGGCTTCCCAACTTGGCATTGCGACTTGACGACTTGACAACTCGACTCGGCTACCCCACTTGGTCCCTCAATTCAGGTTATTGACTCGACTTGACAGTTTGGTCCCTCATCATATGGCTCTTCTCTTAGCTTCTCGTCTCGGCTTGTCAACTTGGTTCACAGGTAAAGTCGAGGCTTACATCTTCGTCTTTGAGTAGGGTCCAATCAGGTCACCTCACGAGAAGGCTCAATGTCCATGTCTTCACTCGATACCCCAGCTTTGCTCATCAACCCGACTTGTCAGTTTAGTCCCTCGGCTCGACTTATCAACTTGGCTTTTCATCGTATAGTTCTTCTCCCTCAACTTCTTTTCTGGGCTCCTCAACTTGGCTCTCCAGTTTGATTCCTCATCTCGACTTATCTTGGATCATCAGCTTGATTCATAAGTAAAAAACTGGGGCTTACATCTGTATCTTTGAAGAAGGCCCAATCGGGTCACCTCATCTCACCTCTTCTACTAGAATTACTGGGGCTTACATCTCTTCTCACGAGAAAGCCCAAACATCAGCTCCCCTCATTCTTTGTCCCCTCACCATACCTCAAGTCATTTCATGTGCTCTTCTTCCTAGTTTCTCCCCTAAAAACTGGGATTGCATTTCTTCCCATGAGATGGCCCCCCTTGATTTGTCTTAGATTGCATACCCAACTCCCATCGGCTTGGCTCCATTTTGCATCCCAGTTCTTTGGCTCAGCTTGTCAGCTTGCTTTCCCATGTGTGGTTCTTCCCTCAGCTTTTCATCTTGGCTCATCAACTTGATTCACAAATAAAAATCAGGGCTTATGCCATCCTCCTCGGGAGAGTATCCAGACTTGCATCTCCTTTTATGAGAAAGCCCAACCAAATCATCCTGTCATCCCCTTTCTGCCATAAATATTGGGGCTTACATCCCCTATCGCGAGAAGGCCCCAAAGTCACCTCAATGTCTTAAGTCGATGCTTCGTCACTGCCTCTGCATTCTTCCCACCTTTTACCTTAGGATACCTCCATGACTTCCATGTCTTCCCCATCTCTCCATCTGTTGAGATTCATCACCTTATGATATGTCCCTCATCCCTATTTTCTTCATCATCTCCTTCCAACTAAGGCACTACCCACACTTAGTATCCTGAGGGTTCAATTCTAATAATAGGGTTCATGGTTATCAGGAATCCTAGACTCAACCTTTATTTTCTCTCATGACATTTAAAAACAGTGGGAAAGCGTGATGGAATACACTCACAAATCATGTTTCATTATTCTTTTAAAACATCTCTTCCTTTTTCCTTCTTTCAAGACTCAAGCTTAAAAAATGAGGATTTGAAAAAGTGAAATACCCTAGCTCGAATTTGTGTTTTATTTTTTGAAAAAACATGTGATGCAATGCCCAGCGTATGCAAATGTGAATTCCCTAAGACAAGGTAGACCGGCTGAACGTGCGTACCAACTGAGGAATAACACCAAAAATCAACCATGTGTACTTACTTCCCTAAGGTTCCTTTCCTAAACTCATCAGTTCACACATGTAGCACCCTACGCAGAGTTTGCACGGCGGTCCCAAAACAAAAACACTTTATTTACAATACACTTTCCTATACATTTTTTATTGGTTTTTCTGATTTATCAAAATAAAAATACTCTAATTACACATACAAGATTCCACAATAATATTCATACAAAAATGCACATACCACTTATTGATTCGTAATGCATGAGATGCTCAGGGTATGCAGCTCGTTGGGGGCCAAAAGATTGCCTCTAGGGAATGGGTTGACCTACTCACATGTGACAATGGATATCGCGTGAGGTCTAAGGCCCATTAATCCCCATCATTGCTAAGCATCGAGAAACGGGTTCACTCAAGCCGCCATCGCTTAAAGAAGGCATTATGGTGGACTTGGATTCCCTCGCCCTCTTACGGTAAAGGCTTCACATCAATCATCATGAATGGAGGGCACTTATGATGACAAGTAAAAGGCACACAAGATTCTACAATTGCGCAAAGTCTCTTGAACCCACTACTTCCCCAGCGGAGTCGCCAACTGTGAATACCCGACCCAAAATCACTTGGGCCTATTCACTTATTTCCTTACACCTTCTTCTTCGGGTCAATCCCATGTCAATGGAGTCGCCACCCAAATTTTATTAAGGGCAAAATTTGGGAAAAACATTTACATGACTCCTCTAGGCTACATGGTCATGGCGAACCAAAGACATGGGATCGATTATTCGTCACGGATGGGAAGGTGTTAGGCACCCATCCGTGTTGGGTCGGAACCTTGTGTGATTGAAGAAATTATGTGTGTCTTGTGCAGGTGTGCAAGTGTGGAAATGAATCACATAAAAATCACGAAATTGAATTGGAGGGACAGGAGAAGAAGAAACGAAACAAAAAGGGAAAATAAAAACATTTGGGCTTGAGTCTCCACCACTAGAGACAAACTACGTACCCCGGCGACCGGGTTCAAAGCCCACGTAGTTCTTGACATGGCATCACAGCAATCACATAATCAACAAAAGCATCATCAAATAACCAGCAAGCAACAATCAATAAAGTGCGCAATAAAAAGGGTTAGAACACTTAGCTCGGTTGTTGGACAGAAACTATAGGTCATCTTCTACTGGATTTTGGACAATGCAAATGGCTGATTCAGCTTTTGGTCTCAACAGCAAAGTTTTAGCTTTCCCTCTTATCTTTCCAAAGACTCCAAGATCATGGCAATCCAACTTCTAGAATTCCAGACATGTATTATTTCTCTGAGACTGCTTGCATGAGGTCTTTCTACTCGGATTGCCCACCTTCTTGACTCCTAAAATGCTTTTGATTGCCTCCTCCTCTTGATCTCCTCTTGATCCCTTCTTGTTGGCTTCTTCCTTGATGCTTTCCCAAGAAATTACTCCAGAGTTTCTGCCTATAGGAATGTTTCTAGGCTTGGAGAAATAGAGTTTCTCCAAGCAAACAAAGCGTATGGGGGTGTGTGTGTAATGAGTGATTGATCCTTTGAAATGTGTGTGAGGGGTCCTATTTATAGTGTTCTGGGAAGCCTAGGGACGTGGACCTGCTTAATGGTGAAGATTATGCCCGAAAATCTGGTCCAAAACCGCATAGGATCGAAATTAGAAACAAAATCGGAGATTTGGGCGAAATTGGGAGACTATAACCGCCGCTGCCGGCGGTCATCCACTGCATGACCGCCAGTGCCGGCGGTGATGCGTGGATGTCCGCCGGCACCTGACAGTCGTCGCGAGATAACCGCCTGACAGTCCGCGTGTCACCCGTTCTTTCCCTTTTCGAACCCCCAATCCCCCTAATTCAGCCCTGATTTGATCGTACTGCGTAATCAACCCAGAATCACTCAATTACTTGATTACTACACCTCAAAATCATTCCATAACTGATTGATTAGACATTAACACCCATTTTAAACAAAATCGTACCAAAAACACATTTACCAATTAAAGGGTGATTTGACTCTGATTTTCCACGAAAATTAAAACCAAAATTAGTCTGCAAGTAAAATGTTTGTGGCCTAATTAAACTCTAGAGAATTCATTAATTTGGACCCTTAAACCCTTCCTCAACTCAAGGATAAATCAGCTCATTAAAATTGGATTAAAGATAGATAAAAGGCCCAAATAATGAAATAAACACATTTCAGTGTAAATAAACCTTATTATATATTTTACCCTAAGATTAAATCATCTCATTAATCCTAGTATTCCAATATACAAAGGCTCAAATTGCCAAAATGTATTATTTCTACTAAAATAAATTCCTGACGTGCCTTACTCCTAGGATCAAATCATCTCATTAACCCTAAGTTCGAACATGTTTAGAATCTAATTTTTGTGGCAAATTCGTGGGTCAAATTTGGGTGTTCACAGTATACCAAAGGATATAAAAATATATGTAATTATTATGTTGAAGTATTAGAATTATCTTTTTTTTCCTTCTTACATCAACTCATACCTTAAGCCTAAATCCCGCAGCAACGCGCGGAGTAACTACCTAGTTATACAATATACCAAAACAGAGAAGGGCTGGAATCCTAAATTGTTTTTGAATTGACAAAATTATCCTTACTTTGTTTAATTATTATTTGTTTTGGTTGTCTAATTTTTTTTTTATCTTACTATAGTTATCAGACCCAGCCCAAACACAGACCCTGAAAAGGTCGCAGACTGCGGTTCAGTGGTCCAACCGGGTTCGAACCAGGGTTCAATGTAATTAATCCTGAATAATAATTATTAAATAATTAATTATTTTAATATATATATATTAATATGTACTTATATTTTGATAATAAAAGATAAATATAAAATCTCATTTTCTTTAAATAATATAATTTTATGTAAAAACAAAAAGAATAATTTTTTTTGTGTTCTGTGATTTAGAACTGACCCGACAGGGTCATTGTTTCAATCGGGTCGCCACAAAACCTACAGAGTCAGTGAGTTTTACACTGTTCAGTTGTAGATCTAGTTCAACACATTTAAAAACCCAGCACATATTGCGGGTCACGGTTCAACCAGTTGAACCGGTCAGGCTGGGATTGATAACTATGATTGAGATTGCCATGTTATGGAAACTCAACAGAAGCAAACACATCTGCTGAATGCCACACGTTATGGTGCAATCTGTCTAGAAACGTCCTTTTTTATCTACTACTCCCTCTGTCCCTTTTTTATTGACGTTTAAGGAATCAACACTCCCATCAAGGAATCCATTTAATAGGTATAAATTTAAAAATGTTAAGACTAAATTGCCCTCTATTTAAAGGAAAAAAAAAGAAGTCATTAAAGAATTACTTATAAAGTTAAAGACAAAATGGGGAAAAAGTCATTTAATGCTCCTAAAAGATTCCAAAGCCACAATATTTTTGGGACAATTATGAATTCTTAAAACATCAATTAAAAAGGGACAGAGGGAGTAATAGAATGTGTATTATAAGATAATGATAGACTACCACATTACGGAGACACAAACAGAAGCACATTTGTTGAATGCATTTTTCATTCAGTTACCTTGATTTTCAATTATGTTATGTTAACCAATAAAAATATGATATCAATTTGTATTGTATGAAGCATAGAGGAAATGGGACTTCAAGATTTATACCATCACTCCAAGTTTGGAGTTGAAGAAAGTGTTTAATGATTTTTGTTAATCAAGATCATTAACCTTAAAAAGATGAGAATATCTCTCACTAATTTTATTCTTATTCTATAATGTATATCAAAGGCATCTAAAAATTTTATTTTCTCTAGAAATTTAAACTTAACAATATCTACATTAGAAATAATGTATTACTTTTATATTACTAAGCTTTACATTTTTTTTACAGTTTATATTGGGCGCAGTCTTTCTTTACATGTGGAACATAATTAGGATCAGTATTGTTAGAAAACAGTGTTTTGCTAATGCCTCCTTGTCTCATACAGGTTTTGATATTGACAAACTGACATTGATTCAAAATGACGACAAACCTGAAGCAAAAAGAAATGATGTCGTCTGTCTGCAACGTAGGTTCCTGCAAGTGCACAGGGTTGTTGGAGTACTTTATCAAGGTCATATCCACAGGGACAGGTTGAGTTTGTTTCCTTTCAATTTAAGACAAACTAGGCCTGAAAAAAATTAAATAGGGATGGATTTGGGTGAATGATGATTAAAATCTAAACTAAGCAGGAAAGATAAATGTAATAGCTGATTAAATGAGGAAGGTTTCAGTTTTGGTGGATTTTTAGGCATCCGGGGTTCACATATCCTGTTTTATACATATAAATTGCTCGACAGCCTCAGTCACAGGCCGAGCCTGTGGGTGAGGCTTGGCCTGTGAGTGAGGCTGTGACTAATGAGATGTCATGAAGGGGCTCCCAACCTAAGGTACTATCAACGACTTTCGATCTTATCAATAGTTCCCTAAGCTTCCATCTACCCTCTGTCACTAGAGTAGTCGTCTACTTAAGGGTGAAGTTCAATGTTGGTGCTAATGCCAACAGTCTCTCCCTATCTTCTTTCGAATGGCTAAGGAGCGAAGGCTGACTATTGTAGGTCTAGCACTCCTGGCATCTCCTTTCGGTCCTTCACCAGACTGTAACTAAACTAAGAGGATTCTACCCAGTAGTCAATCAAGAATCAATTTAGGGATTGCGTTATCTTCTTGACTATGTTGTCACAGACTGAGGCTGTACTAGGCACAGGCTGAGGCTGTGCTGTGTATAGGCTGAGGTTGTTGACAGCAAAAGAGTCAATTAATAGAATCAGTTCTTGCAGGCGCTCTCAACCTATACTGCACCCATTTGCTTTCGCTCACAGGTGCCTCTCATGGTTCTCACACTCCTAATGCTCTCGCATTGGTCAAACACAGGGGTCTAAGATTGGTGTTGAGGCTAGTTCCTCAATTAGTTCTAACTTCTTTAAGGAGCTAAAAACTAAGGGTTGGTTGATGTTGTTCTAGTGGCTAAGGTTTCTCCTTTCGGTCCTTCACCTAGCCACCTGTAATCATGCATGGGTTTGATCAAGACTCAGACATGGTGCAAGTTTGCAACAACCAAAACAAGAAAGACTGGTTAAGAACATAATGCGAGCAATCTATTGCATTAAAATCAAAGACATGTTCACCCCTTCAACCTAAGAAGGGGTTGTTTAGTTCATAATCGAAATTACAAAACAGATAGAAGTATGGAATAGCATAGTGTTTTGAACAATCTGGAGGTTAGGGACAACACGATTACTGCCTAGAAAGGCTACAGAATCGTGTTTCCCTGGGACCGTTGGTGTTTCTGGGTCCCACCTCTATTCCAGGAATTCTGCCAATGTTAGGAGTGTCTTTGTCGATGGAATTCTTTGGTGTCTTCTCGCTTCGTCTTTTTATAGGTGCAGCTCCTCAGCCTGTTTCCTCCCAACTTGCTGGAAAGTATGGGTGTTTGGGCAAGTTGGCCCGTCAGTCTTCCAGCGTGTGCGTCAGGATAGGCGTGATGGGCAGCAAGTTGATTGGTTGGTTGTAAGTTCCAAAGGTGTCCTTTGCAGAGGATAATTGTTCTTTAAGGTGGATTCCCTCTGAGTGGCATGTGCCTATTCCTTTTTCCTTGGAAAGTGCTCTGGGAACGTCAGGAGAATGTTTGTTTATGTTAGTGGAGCAGGTGGTGCATGTGGTGAAATTTTATATACCTCCTGCAATTTCTGGGTTTTGCAAGATGCACAGGCTGATGCTGTGCTTGGGCCTGTTGCAGTTCTTCCTCAACTTTCCCTTCAATCGATTTCTGCTTCTTCTGCCAATGAAGAGGTGTCATGAGGATTTCTTGGATCAAAGTGAGGGCAATGAGTTTCAGTGGAAATCTTGTGATTTGAAGGTGGTTTGAGGCCTTCAATTGAATTCTCCATGAACAATAACCTCAGGGACAGGCTCACAGGTTCCGCCACAGGCTCATGCTGTGGCTGATGCTGTATCTTCGCATTCTTCAATGAAATCCTCTTGAATTGATCAAAATGCACCTGAAATAACTAATCATACAGCAAGGGATGGACATTGGAAGAATATGGTGGAATATTGCATAGGAGGCATATAATGATAATGAATTTAGAACAATTTGCATCCAAAATTATGCCCTAAACTATGCATATTTCACATGCATCAAAATACCCCAAACTGAAGACTTTGCTTGTCCTCAAGCAATCAGAAAAAGAAAAGAAGGCATGATTTTGGAAAGATGTAAGGGCAGTTCCAATGCATCCAAATTTTCATCGGGTTTCTCCCATGTGACGCCTTAATTTAGGAATCCCCCTTGTTTTCTTTTAAAACTGCATCAACTCCAATCAAATTCCTTGTCAGTGGTTTCTGTCATAAAAATTTACAGGAATAGTCTTTCAACTAACCTCCAATCATCTGTCGTCAAAGGGATCCTGCTAAAATCATTTTTTTTTTGGGAAGTGAAAAACATTACCTCATATGCAGACCCATCATCCCTTATCTCCACTAATGTGCAACAGTCAACAAGCAAGGATCTCCAGGACTTTTTTGTGTTGTACCGAGGTTAGGGTGATGGTTGTCGATGAATGGTGGTTAGACTGAGCAAGTGTTGGTGGCCTGTGAACTTGAAACCTTCAGTATAGTTTGTGAACAGTCTGAGGCTGTATGGGGACTATTTGATTCCATATCCCTTGAGTTTTCATGCTACCCAGAGGCTCAATGTATCCTCTTGTTTGAGATGGAGTCTGATTCACAAAATGTTTCTTTTCTCCTCATTTCTCCTTCCCATGTTTTTCCTTTCTTCGCCCGCTGCCTTATTTTGTTCTTTTCTCTCTCTCTCTTTCTCTTTTTTTTTTTTTTATTGCAGCTGGGAAGAGGGCAGTACAAGAAGTGTGGTAACATTCTGGGTATGTATTTAAGTGTAAAGAGTCTCAGATGCTTGATAGAATTAAATCTCGTTCACAGACTCATCAACAGGGTGATGCTGTTGAAGGAATGATAGCCCATGTTTCGGCTTCAAGTGGTTGGGGTGAGGTGAGTAGGGTGGAGGGCCATCCTAGTTGGCTCAAATAGGGTTGCAATGGACTGATGAGTGTAGTATGGATTTATGTGGTCTGTTGGTATGCAAAAGATGGACTAGATCCTTTCCTTGCTTGAAGGACTCTTGCTTGAATTTCGCCTTGATGGAGACAAGGGTTTGTTCTGTGGTAGGCAGGCTGAGCCCGTGTCGTGTAGACAACCATTTAGCAAGATCCTTCTTATCTGACAGATTTCATGGAATGTAATTGTTTGATTATGTCTGTTCTGCTTGTTTTGGAAATGAGACAAGTCCTGAGATTAGAGTATGAGCAGAATTAAACAGAAAATGTGGAAGATGCATAAATATAAGGACAGGCTCACACTCTGGAGAAGCATAATGAAAAATAGATAAGCATTTGAATTTGCATTGAATCATCAGAAAAGTACAGAAGGCATAAAATGGCATTTGCACCCTAAAATAAAATACCCCAAACTGAAGACTAACAGTGTCCTCACTGCTGAAACCAAATAAAAGGAAGGTGCAATGCCAAAACAAAGACAAGCAAAATAAAACCAATTTTCAAAATTGAAATACAAAAGGTCTAGTTCTAAACACAAAGATAAATACCCCAAACTGAAAGTTGTATCCTATGTGGTAGGGGTTAGACATTCTAAAACTAGACTAGAGGTGCTGGAAAGGTGGAGTTAGCGGTATTGGCTCTTGTGGTTGGATGGTGGTGGTCCTGCATGTGGTGACCGCGTCAGGGCAAGTGCCATTTTCATCAAATTATTGAGGGTTTCTGTCAATTGCACGTGCTGGGCCATATACTGGCTATGGAAGTCAGTTATGGCCCTGCCCTGTGTCTGTGTGATCCCGCGCACTTCAGTGATGCCCCTAGCTCTGATGGCTCTGAGTGCATCCATATCCAGCCACCAGCTGACAAGCACTGTCTGGGTTTGTGCGAATACCCAGGCGCGTCGGTGGCTGGCGTTTGCAGGTTGGAAGATAAAGCGCTGAGTAGGGAGTGGCATGTCCTCCGCCTCGTCGTCACTGCTTTAAGTTTCTTCCTCCTCTATTTCTGGTTCATTGGTGGGGCGGTGGTGTGTGTGGTTCTCGAGGGCGATCCTGGTTTCGCTTGGATCGCTCCTCGTTGTTGGTTTGTTGTGTGGTGGGTTGTGTTCGGCTAGATATGGCGGTGTCCTTGGTAGTGGAGCGGGTCCGTGGTCGCTTTGGTGGTCGAAAGATGGTGGCAGGTGTTGAGTTTGTAGGGGGTTGGTTTTCAGTCAAGTCGATGATGTCGTTGTCATCGGTGACTGCGAGCTTTTTTAGGCGCATCGGAGGGGTGAGTGTGGTCTCGTGTTCAGGTTAGCGGTCGTGGTTGAGGTCGAGGTCGTCGCCCATGGTATTGATGAGTTATCGGCGGTGGCGACGTTTGTATTGGGTGATTGGGGGTGGTGGTGTTGTGGAAGGTTTTGCGGTGAGGTTGGGGTTTGGGTTGTTAGTGGGTGGGGTGGGTAGATTGAGGCGGCATGGGGTTGCTGGTGGTGGGTAGAGGCGAGCAAACTCGCTGATGAGGATGTGTAGTGGGGGAAGGTCTGGGTGTAATCGTGTTGTGGGGGTGGTGGCAAATGGTGGCAGTGGTGGTGGGTTGATGTGGAGAGGGCGATGGACGATTTGGAAGAGGGGGCGGGTGATGCGAAAAGGGAAGGTGATGGTAGTGGTGATCTCTGGGTTAGAAGATGAGGGTGGAGGATTGGGTGTGTTATTGTTGGTTGGGTTGTTGGCGTTGTTGTTGTTGTCCATGACTGAGTCGGGAAGATGGCGATATGAAGTGATGATTGTGGAGTTAGGGTTGTAGCAACAAGGTTTTTGGAGGAGGAAGATGAAGTAGAGAAGGAAAGGATAGGGGTCGTCCTTTATAGGTAATTAATGTCTGTTTAGAGACGTTGAGAGGGTGGGAATGTGAAAGGTTATGTCTGCTTGTAATGATTCGTTGCCGCCTAAAGTGTCAGTTATGTGCCCCCTTTTGGTAGAGTGTTGTATCCCTTAGCATGAATGAGACGTGGATAGGAGAAGGAATAATCCTACTGGGTAATTGTGTTATGGCGTGTTTAAGGCAAAACTTCCTTATTCTCTATTGCTCTGGGCAGAATGGCTGCAACAGGCTGAGCTTGTTGCTCATGCTGTCCCAGTTTGGAGTTAGTGCGAGCAAGAGGAAGTTTTTCAGCAGAGAACCTAGTCCTAGCCCTACCTATTCGAACCTTCCCTAATTCTAGAGATTCCCTAAGCGCAAGAGATTATCAAATGAGGGGTTAGGGTGTTGTGAAAATTCGACACAGGCTAAGCCTGTGTGAGCCTGTGCAAGCCTAAAAAGTCCTTTTTCGTAAAGAAATGGTGAAGACTTAACATCAAAAAGGGTTTAGAAGGACTTCCCTGACGAATCTCTGACTTTGTGATTCCCTTTTCCATCAAATTTCAGCACCCGATTGATTAAAAACAAGAGAAACACACAAAAAGAACAAAAATAACCAAATTAAAAGCAAAATAAATTGGAAATTTACCGCACTTGGTGTTACTCAAGTGTGTGCTTCTTTAATGTCTTTTAGCTGGACTCCATCTTGCCTTGTTAAGTGGGAGGTAGATCATGGACCACCTGAGTCTCCTGATACTCATCGGTCCTTATGTGATACAGCTTCAGTCTTTAGCCATTAACCTTGAATGGTTGTGTCTTCTCATTATAGATTTCCACAGCCCCATGAGGGTAACAACATGACACTGTGAAGGGGCCAGACCATCTTGATCGAAGCTTTGCAGGGAAGAGCTTCAGGCGAGAGTTGTAGAGGAGGACTTGATCTCCTTTCTTGAATTTTCGAGGCTGTATCCTGCTGTCATGCCACTTCTTTGTTCTCTCCTTGTACAATTTTGTATTTTCGTATGCATACAGCCTCAGCTCGTCTAACTCATTCAATTGCAACAACCTCTGTTCTTCTACAACCTGTGTGTCAAAGTTCAGAGCCTTAATAGCCCAATATGCTTTGTGCTCAAGCTCCACAGGCAAATGACAGGCTTTCCCAAATACAAGGCGGCATGGGGTGGTGCCTATGGGTGCCTTGTACGCTGTGCAGTATGCGCACAGAGCATCATCGAGTTTTGCTGCCCAGTCCTTACGTGATGGTCCTACTGTCTTTTCTAGGATCTGTTTGATTTCTTTGTTAGTCACCTCCACTTGGCCACTTGTTTGAGGATGGTAGGGAGTGGCTATTTTGTGTCTGATCCCATACTTTCTGAGGAGAGCTTCAAACTGGCAGTTGCAAAAAATGGGTTCCTCTATCACTAATTATTGCTCTTGGGGTGCCAAACCGGGTGAAGATGTGTTTCTTCAGGAACTTTGTTACTGTCTTGGAATTATTGGTCGGGGAGGCAATGGCCTCCACCCATTTAGAGACATAGTCAACAGCCATCAAGATAAAATTGTTCCCATAAGAACTCGGGAATTGTCCCATGAAGTCTATTCCCCAAACATCGAATAGCTCCCCTTCCAAAATTGCTTGCTGTGGCATTTCCTATCTTCTTGAGATGTTCCCTGTGTGCTGGAACTCCTTGCATGCCACTACCCAATTGCGTGCATCCTTAAATAGGGTAGCCAATATAGACCAGCTTGTAATACTTTGGATGCTGTTCTGGTTGCGCCATGGTGTCCCCCGTACTGTGCATTGTGGCAACTATGCAGAACTTGTTCTACCTCCTCCTCAGGATTGCACTGTCTGATTGTACCATCTCCGCATCTTCTGAACAATAGGGGCTCACCCCAGAGGTAGTTCTTCATGTCAGAGAAGAACTTCTTTCGCTGTGAATAGCTGAGATCTGGTGGAAGAGCTCCACAGGCCAGGAAATTGACAATTTCTGCGTGCCACGGCATTCTGTGACTGACACTGTGAATTGTTGCAATGAGGCTGTCGTCTGGGAGATGATCATCAATCGGCATGTGCTCACTTGGCATGTGGTCTGGAGGTAGTCTGGACAGATGGTCAGCCACCACATTCTTTGTGCCTTTCTTGTCTCGAATCTCCAGGTCAAATTCTTGGAGTTGCAGGATCCACTTAAGAAGTCATGGCTTGGTTTCCTTCTTCCTCAACAAGTACTTCAAAGCCGAATGGTCAGTGTGGATGATGACCTTAGATCCCAGCAAGTATGCTCGAAATTTTCCAATTACAAAGACTACTGCTAGAAGCTCTTTCTCAGTTGTGGCATAATTGATCTGTGCTTCATCCAGAGTGCGACTTGCATAGTATATGGCATGAAGTTTGTTGTCTTTTCTCTACCCCAGCACAGCCCCTACTGCATGGTCGCTTACATCACACATGATTTCAAAAGGCTAACTCCAATCTAGGGGCTGGATGATTGGGGCTGTGGTCAATACAGCTTTAATCCTATTAAATGCATTCAGACAAGAATCGTCAAATACAAATTCAACGTCCTTACTAAGGAGATTTGTCAAAGGTTTTGCAATCTTTGAAAAATCCTTAATAAAGCGCCAATAAAAGCCTACATGACCAGGAAAAGCCCGAATTGCCTTAACAGAGGTTGGAGGTGGAAGTTTTTCAATAACATCAATCTTAGCTTCATCCACCTCTATCCCTCGTCCTGAGATTTTGTGCCCAAGCATAATACCTTCTGTAACCATAAAATGGCATTTTTCCCAATTCAGCACTAGGTTCACAGCCTCACACCGTTCAAGCACTGTTTCAAGGTTAGCCAAACAGAGATCAAAAGAAGTGCCATAAACAGAGAAATCATCCATAAATACATCCATTATATACTCGATCAGGTCATGGAAGATGGCCATCATGCAACGCTGAAAGGTGGCAGGTGCATTATACAGGCCGAATGGCATGCGCCTATATGGAAATGTGCTGTAGGAGCATGTAAATGTTGTTTTCTGCTGATCACCTGGGTGGATTGGGATCTGGAAAAATCCAAAGTATCCATCTAGGCAACAAAAATGTGTGTGCTTTGCAATTCTCTCTAACATCTGGTCTATGAATGGCAAAGGAAAATGATCTTTTCTAGTGGCCTTATTGAGTTTTCTATAGTCTATGCACATCCTCCAACCTGTGATAGTCCTAGTTGGTATGAGTTCTACTTTTTCATTCTTTACTACTGTCGTACCTTCCTTTTTAGGCACCACATGTACTGCACTAACCCGAGGACTATCTGTAATTGGATAAATTTTTCCAGCATCAAGCAACTTCAAAATTTCCTTTTTAACCACTTCCTTCATATTTTCATTCAGTCTCCTCTGTGGTTCTATTATGGGTTTGCAGTTTTCTTCCAAAAGGATGCGATGCATGCAAAGATTAGAACTGATACCTGTCAGATCATCAATGGTATATCCCATTACCTTGCGGTGTTTGTTGACTATAGTGCGCACCTTTTCCTCTTCCTCCTGTGAAAGGTCAGCTCCAATAATGATAGGAAATGAGGAATTGTCAGTGCCTAAGTAGATATACCTGAGCTGGGGTGGTAGGGGTTTCATTTCTACCCTTGGTGCATCTAATTCTGGTTCTGGATTGTAAACAGACTCTGTGACAGGCTCAGCCAGTTGATCCACAGCATGGGCCTGTTTGTTGATTTCAAGTACAGTTTCTTCTGCCAGGAATTTTGCCACCTGCTGTAGAGCTGTCTCATCTCCATCTATGAGCCCATTGACTAGGCAACCTATCAATTCATCCTCATGTGTCTCCATCAGTTGAGATGCTTTGACAAGTGCATCAACAGGGTCTGGTACAGCATCAACCATGCAGCACTGTCTTGCTCCAAACTCTATTCTTTGCGCTTTCTGGACATTGAACTCCATTGTATCTTCTCCTAGTCGTAGTGTCAATGTTCCGTTTGCACAATCAATCATAGCTCCTACTGTAGCTAAGAAGGGACGCCCCAAAATGATGGGTGTCTTCTCATCCTCGGTCATATTCATCACCACAAATTCTACCGGTATGTAAAAGTTGCCAACCTTAACTGGAACATCTTCCAAAACTCCCACAGGATATACAAGTGATCGGTCTGCTAGCTGGATTGTCATTCCTGTGGGTTTGATGTCCTCAAGGTTCAAATTTTGAGTAATGGAGAGCGGCAACAGGCTGACACTGGCTCCTAAATCGCATAGGGCTCCCTCAATTTTCTTTTCTCTAATGTTTAGAGGAATTGTGAAGCTTCCTAGGTCTGAACATTTTTTGGGCAGATGGTGCTGAATGATGGCACTTCCCTAGGTTGTCATGGCTACTGTCTCGATGTCGTCAATGGTTCTTTTCTTGGTCAAGATGTCCTTGAGGAACTTGGCATATGATGGCATCTGTGTAACCACAACACTAAAGGGAACATTAACATAAAGCTTATTTAGCATCTTCTTAAACTTACTGAATTGCTTTTCTAGTTTGGACTTGAGGTACACTTCTGGATATGAGAGAGGAGGTTGATAGGGTCGGATAGTCTAGGGTTGTTTCTCAACTTTCTTAGCACTCACAGGCTCAGCCTATGTCTGCACTGTTTGCCCTGGGTTGGATGTTGATGTTGTCTGATCCACAGCATCAGGCTGTCTTGGTGCTGTGCCCCTTAATTCCTTCCCACTGCGAAGTGTTACAGCCTTGCAATGCTCATTCCTTGGATTCTCTATTGGTTTCCTGAAAGGGCTCCTTGCTGATTAGTGGACATAGAGGCATGTTGAGCAATTTGATTTTCGAGGATTCTATTGTGGGATTTGATTTGACTAATTTCCTCACTCATCTTATTCTGGTTCTCCAAGATGGACTACAGCATGCTCATCATGTCGGTATTGTTGTCTTGCTGTCCTTCTTGGTTCTGTCTTTGGTACTAGGGCTGTCCTCCTTGATTTTGTAGCTGGAATTGGGGCTGTGGTGGACTTCTCTCTTCATTTGGTGCCTTCTAGGAGAAATTTGGATGATTCCTCCAAGATGAATTGTAAGTGTTTCCATACTGTCCTTGCCTCTGTTGGATGTAGAGAGCCTGTTCAGAATCACATTCGGTGAAGAGGGGACAACTGGATGTGTTGTGAGGTCCCCTACATCCTTCACAGTCTGAGGCTGTGGATGTGGCTGCCTTGACGTGAGCAGTCCCTAATTGCTTCCTGAGGGCTTCTATCTCTGCCTCTAGCTTGGTTACACGGTCTACTCCAATTATTCCAGTGGCCTTGACTCCCCTGATCTGGGTTTTCCTTTTTGACAGAGATTCAAGAATGGTTACCCCATCATTGTAGTCTTTGTCCAGGAATGAACCATTAGCCATTTTGTCCAAAGTGTTCTGGTCTTTATCACTTAGGCCGCAATAAAATTGTTCAAGTTGCACAGCCTCATCAATTCTGTGATTTAGGCTTCTTCTTAGTAATCCCTTGAATCGCTCCCAAGCATCACGGATTGATTCATCATAGCACTGGGAAAAGCCGATGAGCTGCTGCCTCAGGTTTGCAGCCTTACTTAATGGATGATATTCCTTCAAGAAGGCCCTAACTAGGCTATCCCAATCAGTAAAGTGGCTTGCTTCATGGTTGTTGAGCCACTCGAATACTGCATCTCTGAGTGAGAATGGGAACACTCTCATGTACAGCTGTTCCTTGGTCATCCCTGCTATGTTCACAGTGCTGCACACCCGCAGAAAATTCTGCAAGTGAGAGTTTGGATCCTCCAAGGGCAAGCCTCCAAATGTGCGCCTCTCCAACATGTTGAGCAGGTTTGTTCTGATTTCATGGAGGGCATCTACATCTAGAATGGCTATGCTGTTGTAGAGGAGGTTGTTGGTGGTTGTAGGAGCTGTGACATAGGGATGTAGGGTCTCACAGGCTTAGCCTGTTCAACCTCTGGGTGTGCTCCTTCGTTGATTCTGTTCGCCATGTTGTGCTGTTTTTCCATGTTCTTCTTGCAGATTTTGCGGGCTGCCTTTTCAATCTCCTGGTGGCAGGTCAGAGATGGCTTCTTGCTCCTAGTTTGGGGCATGCACCACCTGAAAGCTTCAAACTTGGAAAAAGAAAGGGTAAGATTTTGAAAAGCCTAATAAGTCAGAAATAAAAAAGCAAAAAGAATCAAGCGCCAGTCCCCGGCAACGACGCCAATAACTTGATGTCGTCTGTCTGCAGCGTAGGTTCCTACAAGTGCACAGGGTTGTTGTAGTACTTTATCAAGGCCGTATCCACAGGGACTGGGTTGAGTTTGTTTCCTTTCAATTTAAGACAAACTAGGCTCGAAAACAATTAAATAGGGATGGATTTGGATGAATGATGATTAAAATCTAAACTAAGTAGGAAAGATAAATGTAATAGTTGATTAAATGAGGAAGGTATCAGTTTTGGTGGATTCTTAGGTATTTGGGATTCACATGTCCTGTTTTATACATATAAATTGCTCGACAGCCTCAGTCACAGGCTGAGCCTGTGGGTGAGGCTGTGACTAATGAGAAGTCTTGAAGGGGCTCCCAACCTAAGGTATTATCAACGACTTTCGATCTTATCAATAGTTCCCTAAGCTTCCATCTACCCTCTATCACTAAAATAGCCGTCCACTTAAGGGTGAAGTTCAATGTTGGTGCTAATACCCACAGTCTCTCCCTATCTTCTTTCGAATGGCTAAGGAGCAAAGGTTGGCTATTGTAGGTCTAGCACTCCTGGCTTCTCCTTTCGGTCCTTCACAAGGCTGCTACTAAATTAAGAGGATTCTACCTAATAGTCAATCAAGAATCAATTTAAGGATTGTGTTATCTTCTTGACTATATTGTTACAGACTGAGGCTGTACTAGGCACAGGCTGAGCCTGTGCTGTGTACAGGCTGAGGCTGTCGACAACAAAAGAGTCAATTAATAAAATCAGTTATTGCAGGTGCTCTCAACCTATACTGCACCCATTTGCTTTCGCTCACAGGTGTCTCCCATGGTTCTCACACTCCTAATGCTCTCGCATCGGTCAAATACAGGGGTCTAAGATTGGTGTTGAGGCTAGTTCCTCAATTAGTTCTAACTTCTGTAAAGAGCTAAAAACTAAGGGTTGGTTGATGTTGTTCCAGTGGCTAAGGTTTCTCCTTTCGATCCTTCACCTAGCCACCTGTAATCATGCATGGGTTTGATCAAGACTCAGACATGGTGCAAGTTTGCAAAAACCAAAACAAGAAAGACTGGTTAAGAACATAATTTGAGCAATCTATTGCATTAAAATCAAAGACATGTTCACCCTTTCAACCTAAGAAGGGGTTGTTTAGTTCATAATCAAAATTAGAAAACAGATAGAAGTGTGGAATAGCATAGTGTTTTGAACAATCTGAAGGTTAGGGACAACACGATTACTGCCCAGAAATGCTGCAGAATCGTGTTTCCCTTGGACCTTTGGTGTTTCTTGGTCCCACCTATATTCCAGGAATTCTGCCAATTTTAGGAGTGTCTTTGTCGATAGGATTCTTTGGTGTCTTCTCGCTTCGTCTTTTTGTAGGTGCAGCTCCTCAGCCTGTTTCCTCCCAACTTTCTGGAAAGTATGGGTGTTTGGGTAAATTGGCTCGTCAGTCTTCCAACGTGTGCGTCAGGATAGGCGTGATGGGCAACAAGTTGATTGGCGGGTTGTAAGTTCCAAGGTGCCCTTTGCAGAGGATAATTATTCTTTAAGGTGGATTCACTCTGAGTGGCATGTGCCTATTCCTTTTTCCTTGGAAAGTGCTCTGGGAACGTCAGAAGAATGTTTGTTTATGTTAGTGAAGTAGGTGTTGCATGTGGTGAAATTTTATATTTCTCTTATAATTTCTGGGTTTTGCAGGACGCCCAGGCTGATGCTGTGCCTGGGCCTGTTGCAGTTCTTCTTCAACTTTCCCTTTAATCAATTTCTGCTTCTTCTGCCGATGATGAGGTGTCATGAGGATTTCTTGGATCAAAGTGAGGGCAATGAGTTTCAGTGGAAATCTTGTGATTTGAAGGTGGTTTGAGACCTTCAATTGAATTCTCGATGAACAATAGCCTCAGGGACAGGCTCACAAGTTCTGCCACAAGCTCATGCTGTGGCTAATGTTGTATCTTCACATTCTTCAATGAAATCCTCTTGAATTGATCGTAATGCACCTGAAATCACTAATCATACAGTAAGGGATGGACATTGGAGGAATATGGTGGAATATTGCATAGGAGGCATATAATCATAATGAATTTTGAACAATTTGCGTCCAAAATTATGCCCTAAACTATGCATATTTCACATGAATCAAGAAATCACTCAACAAGCACAAATTTGAAGTGAAGAAGAGCACAAGATTTGAAGTGAAAAACTAGAAGAATTAAGAACTTAATTGTACAAGGTTAACACTCAAAATCTTCTAAGATATTAGCTAAAAAAAAATTAATTTTCCTCATGCATCAAAATAGAATTTTTTTATCAATCATGAAAATGATTTTTGAGCTCTAAACATCAATGTTTGATTTCTCAACATCGATGTTCTTATATTCAAATCATTTGTCAAAAAGCAGCAGAAGTTCAAAACATCGATGTTGGGATTCTAAACATCGATGTTCTAATGACCGTTGCACTTAAATGTTTTGGCAGTAGCTCAAAACATCGATGTTCTCATAAACATTGTCTTTAAAATGTTTTGGCAGAAGTTCAAAACATCGATGTTCATTTGACCGTTGGTCCCAAATTTCATATTCTACTGGCTAAACATCGATGTTGAGTCGTTAAACATCAATGTTGTAGCGTTATGGTCAGAAACCTTTTGCAACTTTCAATGTTCATTTTATCAAAAGGTGTTTAGGAATGTTTTCCGAACTGCCATCTAAGTTTTCAGACTTATAAATAAAGGTGTTAAACCTCTCTTCATGTTCAATCAACTCTCCATACATAAAGTATTCATTATTATACACTCATACAAGTTTTTATGAGCTAACACCTTTAAGAATTGAGAGTTGCCTTATTGTTCTTATATTGTTGCTCAATTTCCACTCTTTGAGAGAGATTTTGTTTTGAGTGTTGTAAGTGTTGTCATACACTTTAAGGGAGGTTTGTTCCCTTGTTGTAATTCATAGGAAGAGGTATTCTTTCTGTGTGAGAAGTCTTGAAGTGTGGTATCTTCAAGTAAGAGTATTGAGGTTCGTGTGACTCGAATTCTCAAGTTGTAAATGGTTTGTTAAGCACCCGGAAGCTTAACGTAGATAGTGAAATCTTCGAGAGAGTCTCTCGAAGGACTGGACTAGCCACAAGTTGTGTGTGAACCAGTATAAAAATTTGGTGTCATCTTTCCTTCTTTCTTTTATCCCGCATTTATTCCTGCAAATTTTTATTTTGTCCATAAAGCGCTATTCACCCCCCTCTAGCGTAGGCATATTTCCTAACAATTGGTAGCAGAGTCTAACTCTCTGAAAGACTTAACCGTTTGAGAGGAATCATCCATGGCTTCTTTAAGAAATTTGTATGCAGGAATCGCTGAAGGACAATCCACCACCCGTCCACCTCTCTTTGATGGCACCAACTACTCATATTGGAAGGAGAGGATGAGAATCTTCATCCAAGCCAACAACTTTTCTCTTTGGCAAAAAATAAAGAACGGAGAACAAATTCCAACAAAGAAGGTTGGTGAAGCCACTGTGAGAAAGACGGAGGAGGAGTACAACGCTGAAGATATCACGAAGGTTAAAAACAACTTCAAGGCCAACAACATGCTCTATTGTGCAATTAACCCAGATGATCACCGAAAAATTTCATGCTGCACTACCGCCAAGGAGATGTGGGACAAGCTTGAAATTATTTATGAAGGAACCAATCAAGTCCGTGAGGCCAAGATCGATTCTCTCACCGCCGAATATGAACTCTTTCGAATGAAGGAGAACGAGAAGATCGAGGAGATGTTTGAACGATTTTCTAAAATCGTGAACAACCTTCATGCTCTGAAGAAAGTTTACTTCGATAGGGACTCGGTTAGAAAAGTCCTTAGAAGCCTCACTCCCAAATGGCGTTCCAAAGCTGACGCAATTTACGAAAACATCGGGACTTCAAACGTGACCGTTGATGGGCTTAGAGGTAATTTTCTCACTTATGAATCCACTATTATTAAACCTTCTTTGCAGGAACAAAAGGAGAAAGATATAGCTCTGAAGGCTTCCACTTCCATGACCCAAGAGATCACCGAGATTGACTCCAGTGAGGATGATCAAGAATTTGGACCTATCATCTGAAAATTCCACAAGTTCATGCGAAAAGAACTTGAGAAGAAAGCAAGGAAGCAATCCGGTCCGCCCAAGTGCTATGGGTGCGGAGAAGTTGGGCACTTCAAACCCAAGTGTCCTAAAGCAAAGGAAGTCAAGGAGAAGAAGCCCTACAAGAAGCAACGGGCGTATATCTCTTGGGGAGGTGATTCCGGTGATGAGTCAACCGACAGCGAGGAAGAGGAGGCGACCAACCTTTGTCTCATGGCGCATGAAGAACCGCCGGAACAAGTAAGTACTACTCTCTCAAATGAGGCTTTTACTTATGAAGAATTACAAAATACTTTTGATGAACTCTATGGAGAATATGTTAGTGCCTCTAAACTCAACAAAGACTTAAAGAAGCAACTTACGATATTAGGAAAGGATTTTGAGAAATTGTCTAGTGAAAGCGAAAAACTTAAAGAAGAAAACAAGTTTTTCAGAAGGAGAAGTGCTAACAAACCCGAGACCTCACCTGAGGAATGCTCATCATGCAAATCTTTAAAGAAACAAGTTGAAGAATTCGAAACTACTTTAAAAAAGTTCAATACCCCTCATAAGAACTTGAGTTCTAGATAACTTGCAATCTACTAACCATGGATTAGGTTTTAAGAATGAACCTAAAAAGAAGAAATTTGAGCCTAAACTTAGAAAATCTAAAGCTCAAACAAAGGAAAACAAGACTAGTAGAGTAAACAAGCATAGATAACCTAGTAATTACTATCAACTTAGGAGAATGCATAATCCAAATGTCATTTGTCATTATTGCAATAGAATAGGACATATAGCTCCTGTTTGTTTCACTAGGCATAGGCATTGGGCACAAGAAGAAGCTCACCATTATTATGCCTCTAACACTCAAGGATCCAAGATGGTTTGGGTACCAAAAACTCATTAAATTCTTTATGAAGGTATGCTTGAAAGCATCAAGTGTACTTTGGTACCTTGATAGCGGATGCTCCAAGCACATGACCAGAGAAGCATCCAAGTTCTTATAAATAAGGCATATAGAGTTTTCAATAAATGTACTTTAATTATTGAGGAGTCCCCTCGTGTAGTATTTGCAGAAAATAATACTCGCTTGGCGAGAAAGGATTTTTGTGTGATGATCTTGCAGGTACTCTTGAGAAGATGTCATTGTATGACGAAGAAGAAGAGCAAGTAGGCCAGATATTATGCTTAGTGTTTGTCTATGTGCAAGTTTGTTTTGCAGGTACCCCTCACTCAGGCCAAAAGATAGGGGGGATAAGACTTGCTGAGAAAACAAACATCGATGTTGGACAATACAACATCGATGTTGGATGAAATTCAGCACACACCTGTGAATACCCGACCCAAAATCACTTGGGCCTATTCACCTTTCCTTTACACCTTCTTCATAACCATCATCCAACTTCTTTGGAGTCGCCACCCAAATTTTATTAAGGGACAAAATTTTGGGAAAAACCCTTCATGTGACTCCATTTAGGCAACTGGATAACGAATCAAAGATGCTGAACCCGGGGATTCGTCATGGATGGGAAGGTGTTAAGCACCCATCCATGTTGAGGCGAAATTTTGTGCAATTAGAGAATTTTTCATGCCTTGTGCAAGTGTGCAAATGTGAGCACCAAAACACATAATAACTGAATATTAAAAAGAAAGGGGAGAAGAAGAAGATTGGGCTTGAGTTTCCACCACTAGAAACCACCTACGTACCCCGGCGACCGGGTTCAAAGCCCACATAGTTCTTGACATGGCATCACAACAATCACATCGTCATCATTATCAACATCTCAACAATAATTGGTCTGACAAAGAAGGGATTAGGATTACCTCTTGTAGCCCTCCTCTAGCTCCTTGGTTTGGGTTGTGTCTCCCACACAATTTCCTCCCACTCCTCAACTCAATCTTGGAGTTCATCTTGATTTTCCCCTTTCACTGCCTCCAATGGATGATGTTACCCTCAAAATTCTGCCAGAGTTTTGCCTATGGAACTATTTCCTAAGCTTGGAGACATAGAGTTTCTCCAAGCTCCAAAGCTTTATGAAGAGTGTTTGTGTAATCGAATGTGTGTCCCCTGAAATGTGAGAGGGGGCTCCTATTTATAGTGTTCTAGGTGAGTGCAGGGGCATGGACCTCTTAATGTTGAAGATCTTAGCTGAAAATCTGGGCCAAAACCGTGTAGAATCAAATTAGGAATGAAAATCAGGAAAAAATTAGTTTCTGGGCGGCCATGTCCGCCAGGACCTGGCGGTCATCCCGAGATGGTCGCCCGGCACCTTCGGTTTCACGCGTTCTTTCCTTTTTTCAGCCCCCAATCCTCCAAATTTCTCCCTGATTTGATCCTACCGAGTAATTAACCCCTAATTAACCGAGAATCACTCCATTACTTGATGATTACTCCTCTAAATCATTCGATAACTAATTGATTACACATTAACACTCATTTTAAGCAAAATCATACCAAAAACACAAAATCTAATCAAGAGATGATTTAATTCTGATTTTCTACGAAAATCAGAGCTAAAATTAACCTACAAGAAATGTGCTAATGGGCTCATTAAACTCTGGAAAATTCTTATTTTATTAACTTGGGCCTCTCATTTTATTCCTAACCCAAAAATGAATCATCGCATCATACTTGGATTGAAACTAAATCAGGAAGCCCAAGTAATAAAATAAAATATATTTTAGTTTAATAAATCTTAATATATATCTTATCCTAAGATTAAATCATCACATTTATCCTAGAATTCGAATATATATAGGTTTAAATTACCAAAATACATTAATTCTACTAAATTAAATTTTAATATGCATTAACCTAGGACCAAATCATCTCATTAATCCTAAGTTCCAGCATGTTCGAAATCCAATTTTAGTAGAAAATACATGGGTCAAATTTGGGTGTTCACAACACCAAATTGCACAGAAGGGCAACAACATCGATGTTCAGAAAATAAACATCGATGTTCAATAAAGTGAACTTCCAGCCTGTGACAGAATGCACACAACATCGATGTTTCGTATCAAAACATAGATGTTCAGGAAAAATTTTCAATCCAAAACCTTTTCAATATCGATGTTGCACAAGCAAAACATCGATGTTCTGTCGTTGGAGTCAGAATTGCTCAACCTAGAGAGCTGGAGACATCGATGTTGAGCAACCAAACATCGATGTTTGGTCGTTTTTTTCCAAAAAATATAGCCGTTGGAGTGTGAATTCAATGCTCCAACAACTCTATTTTGGCTTCCATCTATAATACATGCCTCCTTTCTCATTTCCATTCATTACATTCTTCACTCATTCAATTTCTCCTCTCAAAATTCCATTTTCCTTCTCATTTCTTTCAAATATGGCAGGTGGAAAGAAAGTTTCCAAAGGGAAAACTCCCATGAAGGAAAAATACTCAAAGAAACGAGGAGGATCCTCAAGCTCAGCTCCAAAATTTGTTGTAGAAGGATCTACTGTATGGTTTTCTTCCAACAACGAGCTCACTCAATACCAGTCCATCTTCGCCAAACGTGCAATTGCACCTCCTCGTTACCTTCCGGAGGATTACCCAAAAGAAAAGAAATACACGTAGATTGAAGCACATCTTCGGGAATCCAGTTGTTGGAGTTTGTGACCAGCAGACACTTCCAGTATAGTATAGATTTCGTCTGAGCCTTCTACTCCACTTTCCACCGAGATGATAATGTTCTTTATGCTAATGTCAACGGAGTATCCATAATAATGACTGTGGAAGACTTCGGGACGCTTGCCAAGCTGCCATACCAAGGTGAGGATATCTCATCCTATGGGGGTGACCATTGGCTCACATACCATGAAGCCACTCTTCTAATCGAGCTCGGCTTCACGGAGATTGTCCACAACCACTCTGGAAGGCCAACGATTCACTCCATCAACCCGACACACAGAGTCCTCTTTTACCTTCTCACCCGGGTGATAAAGCCTAAAGTGGGAAAACACACGACAAAGTCTGTCGATGATGAGAAGGTTCTTCATGCTATCATCCACGGTGCTCCCATCAACTGGGCACGATTCGTGCTCATGCATATGTCCGAATATACATCTCCATACGACGAGCATCCACTTCCATATGTCAGTGCTCAAATTCCTCACTCCAAAGTTTGGGAGATAAGTGATGCCACATTCCAAGCCGGACTATCCGAGGAAGCACGAAGGCCTACCCGAGCAGTAGGTTCACAAGCATCAACTTCTCACGGCCGAACCTCTGCAGCCACACTCGACTCAATTGCTGACTCCATTCACAACTTACAATTAAGCATCAACAGCATGGGCCGAGCGATCGAAAGGATTGACACGGAGGTTCAAAGACAGGGTCACTACCTTCGGTCTTACTTTGCACGTGTCAACTACTCGCCTCCGCCACATCACACGACGTTTCATGGATACAACTTTGAAGAGGAGAGCGATGATGATGATGAGGATTTCGACGAGAATGTGGACGATGACCCGATAGAAGTGGAGGATGATGAGGATGCATCCGATAATGAAGAAGAAGAAGCCTTTGCTTGGCAGCCTTCCGACGACGATGACGGAAGCTTGAGCCCAACTTTCTGATCCCTTTTCTTTTGCTATTTTTTTTATTATGTCTCTTCAATTTGATCTTTAGATTGTCATTATTACTCTTTTTGCTAATCCCAAAAGGGGGAAGATTAAAAAGTATAAGCATCAAGTTAGGGGAATCACGTTTTGACAAACATAGGGGGAATTAACCTCATTTTGAATCCCATATACTTGACATATACTCTTCTTTGTTTGTCATTATCAAAAAAGTAGAAATTGTTAGAAAACAGTGTTTTGCTAATGCCTCCTTGTATCATACAGTTTTTGATATTGACAAACCGAGATTGATTCAAAATGACGACAAACCCGAAGCAAAAAGAAATCACTCAAAGAGCACAAATTTGAAGTGAAGAAGAGTACAAGATTTGAAGTGAAAAACTAGAAGAATTAAGAACTTAATTATACAAAGTTAACACTCAAAATCTTCAAAGATATTAGCTCAAACAAAATCAATTTTCCTCATGCATCAAAATAGCATTTTTTTATCAATCATGAAAATGATTTTTGAGCTCTAAACATCGATGTTTGATTTTCCAACATCGATGTTCTTGTTTTCAAATGATTTGCAAAAAGCGGCAGAAGTTCAGAACATCGATGTTGGGATTCTAAACATCGATATTCTGATGACCGTTGCACTTAAATATTTTGGCAGTAGCTCAAAACATCGATGTTTAAAATTCCAACATCGATGTTCTCATAAACATTGTCTTTAAAATGTTTTGGCAGAAGTTCAAAACATCAATGTTCATATTCTAAACATCGATGTTCATTTGACCGTTGGTCCCAAATTTCATATTCTACTGGCTAAACATCGATGTTGAGTCGTTAAACATTGATGTTGTGCCGTTATGGTCAGAAACCTTTTGCAACTTTCAATGTTTATTTTATCAAAAGGTGTTTAGGAATGTTTTCCCAACGGCCATCTAAGTTTTCAGACTTATAAATAGAGGTGTTAAACCTCTCTTCATGTTCAATCAACTCTCCATACATAAAGTATTCATTGTTATACATTCATACAAGTTTTTATGAGCTAATACCTTTAAGAATTGAGAGTTGCCTTATTGTTCTTATATTGTTGCTCAATATCCACTCTTTGAGAGAGTTTTTATTTTGAGTGTTGTAAGTGTTGTCATATACTTTAAGGGAGGTTTGTTCCCTTGTTGTAATTCATAGGAAGAGGTATTCTTTCTGTGTGAGAAGTCTTGAAGTGTGGTATCTTCAAGCAAGAGTGTTGATGTTCGTGTGACTCGAATTCTCAAGTTGTAAACGGTTCGTTAAGCACCCGGAAGCTTAACGTAGATAGTGAAATCTTTAAGAGAATCTCTCGGAGGACTTGACTAGCCCAAAGTTGTCTGTGAACCAGTATTAAAATATGGTGTCATCTTTCCTTCTTTCTTTTATTCCGCATTTATTCCTGCAAATTTTTATTTTGTCCATAAAGCGCTATTCACCCTGCTCTAGCGTAGGGCATATTTCCTAACAAGTATATGAAGCATCAATTTACTTTTTGTTAGTGTGACCGTCCAATAGTTTCAACTTTTTGTTATGCTAGAATAGTTTCAACTTTTAGGAAATAAAAAAATAGAAAAGGAAATTGTAAAGAACCAGTTTCCCATCCTTTAAACAAAATTTATTTTTTTCCTCTTGATAAGAATTTATTTGAATCTATTTTTTAAATTGAACACTAATATCCTGTGATAGGTTAGAGTTGGCAAAGAAGAGATAAAATACCCAATTTGTCATTTGTACCTCATGCTTATTTACCACTCTTATTTTTCTTCTTCTTTATTCCGAGTCAACTACCTATCCTACCCTCATGTCCTAGAATTGTTCATAAATTTGGGTTAATTAATTTATGTACATATTATGCAGGTCTCTTAATTCATGGGTTATCATCTGACATTAGTTTTTTTGTGCAAAAACTTTTCACATCATGTGAGTTTGAGTTTTGTCCCTTTCCGAAGACCTTTGTAAATTAGACTTCTGTGGAAGCTCTCTTCCAATAGACACTATGGGGAGTTGAATTATCAATCCACCATGTTAGCTCCTAAAGTTTTTGTAACGAACGCAAAAATAATAATATGACTAATTGTCAGTGATCAGATGCACAAAAGTAGCATCTCCATCAAGTATTATTCATACTAAAAAACAATGTGCAAAAAATAGCTTGTGGTTGAAAGAAGATTATCCAAAATTAGGTATCTTGACATATATCTTCGTCTAAGTATTTTGTTCTTCCCCTTTTTATGTTAAAGTATTTGAATTATCATTTTTTTCCTTCCTACATCAATTCATACCTTAAGACTAAATCCTGTAGCAATGCGCAGGGTAACTACCTAGTGTCATCTAAATGGAAGTTGCGCTGCCTAATGATCATTGGTTGGTATAAAGATGGCTCTGTTTTGATGATTCCCTTCGCACCACATCATCCTAATAGTCATGTTGCAGCAGCAAACTGACACGATGTGAATCATGACAAATTATTTCCAACAACTCTATGGATGTTATAAAATAGGGGGATGAAATTCACTCCTTGATGGAATAATACAAACTTTATCAAAGTGATAATACAATCTTGATGGTAGTGATACAACTTTAATGGTAATATTTACAACTTTGATAATAATAAGAAAAGGAGAATAATAAACTTAGATGGAAGGAGGTGGAGAAGAGAGGTTATGGAAATGAGAAGAGAGGGAAGCTTATGTGTGATGGAAGTGTAAGTGTTTATGGATGTAGGGGGTATTTATAGGTAAAAATGGGAGGATAAAAACAAATGGGTATGATTAATTTAATAAGATAAAATCAAAAGTATGTTAGGTAGAGGAAGATGATATTAAGGTTAAGACAAATGTAATTATGGGAGGTAAGTAGCCAAAGAGATAAATCCAATTGCATGTTAGGTGTAGGGGTAAAATATTTACCGTAGGTAAATTTGGATACGGTAAAAATGAGTTTTACTAGATGGTAACAATGACATTCACCATAATTTATTTACAATGCTCCCCATTGAATTTCATTGTACTTTGGATAGAATACGCTTGGGAAGAACTGCCTCGTTAAAAACCTTACCAAGAAAAACCCAATGGGACAAAAATTTGGTGAAGGACAAAAGAGCGCAGTGCATATTCTACTCCTTGTCATTTTGGCATCCCTTGATATCTTGTACCCTCCATGAACCATTCATCTTCAACAACTCTTCAAAAGTCATAGTATGTACTGATTTTGTAAATAAATCAGCCAGATTGTCACTTGAATGATTCTTTATGAATCCTCTCTTCAGTTGGGCAACAGACCTAGCATTGTCTTCATAAATCGTCATTGGAACATTTTCCTCACTTTCGAAGCCACATGAATCTTGAATAGGTTGCACCATGGATCTTAGCCAAACACATTCTCAACTGACTTCATGTGTGGTCACAATTTCTGTATCATTTGAATAAGTAGCAAAGATACTTTGTTTTGTTGTCATCATGATACTTCATGTATCTGCCTCTGCTCTATGTGGATCAAATAAATGACCTACATCTATAAAACAAACTATATTCTTCTTGAACTCACAAGGTTAAAATAATTTATGTCCATTAAATCCCAAGATAATAGAAAGCTTCAGGCTTTATGACAAAGTTAGAGTAAAGTTAAGTGTTGCTAATGAGTTTGTAATAAAAGCTTCAGGCTTTACATTACTAGCAAGATAAATTGCACTACAATATGGTACTTCAGGACCAATCTAATCTTTTCGAGATTTTTCATCTCAAACTCTTTGTTTAAACATAGCACGACTTTGGAAACTTCTTCAAGAGTTCCAATTATATTTAAATCACAAGAACATTATCATCAACATGAAAAACGATAATAATAAATTCACACATATATTGCTTAGGTAAAACACACAAAAATATTTAAAAAATATATGTAAAAATGATTATACTACTCATACACAAATTGATTCAAACTATGTACATTTCAACTTAGATTAATTGAGTATATTCTCTGGAATTAGTTGTTTCAGGCAACTTGAATCCTTCAAGGATTCTCACGTATATGTTGTGACTTATGGATCCATGTAAATAGGCTGTAACAGTATCCATTAGATGCATTTCTAGTTTTTTATGTATTGCCAGACTTATCAAATATCGAAAAGTAATTGCATCTACTAGAGGGGAGTATGTCTCCTCATAATCTCTACCAGGTCATTGGGTCAAACATCGTGCGACAAGTTGTTCTTTATGTCCCACTATTAAATTTTTTTTCGCACAAATACTCATTTATAACCAACAAATTTTACACCATCAGGTGTATGGACTACTGGTCCGAAAAATTTCTCGCTTCACAAGCGAGTTTAACACAGCCTTAATTGCGTCTCTAAATTTTGGCCAATCACTTATTCGCCTACATTCATTAACAGATGTAGGTTCATGATCCTCATTTTTCATAATATTTAGCGCTATATTATATGCAAAAATTCTGTCGACGGTTATTCATGTTGGTTCCATCTTGTTTCTGACACAATATAATTGATCGAGATCTCGTCATTTTTCATTTATTTTAGGTACCTGAGTTACTTCTGGAACTTTATCAACTATGTCAAGAACCTCTTTTGGAGGATTTTTCTCTTCCGGAGGATTTTCAATTTGAACCTCTACTGGAGGTCTTATTTACTCATTGGGGCCATCTTGTGTCTTTGCTCTTTTTTCTCTATCGAGATTTATTATCTTTGGAACCGAGTGGTATTCCACGCTTTTGGCGCACTCTAGATTCATTTGCATTATTTGATTGTTCTTCAGGAACATTAATTTAAACTGGAGCATTTGCAGCAGGTATATAAGTTTTTGTCACTCTATTTAAATCAATAAATGTGTCTGGCAATTGATTTACTAAATTATTGCAAATGAATCATCTTTTGAACTTGAGGTTCACACTAATTTGTTCGAGGATCAAAACTAGATATTGACAATGCATTTTAATAATCTCTTGATCCAGCTACTTATTTTCTTCCCCTGATGTTGGATAAACACTTTTATCAAATTGACAATAAACAAATCTTACTATAAATGAATCTCCAGTTGATGGTTTTGATTATTTTATAACTGATGGAGATTCATACCTAACTTATATTCCCAATCTTCTTCGAGCACCCACTTTAGTTCCCTGTGGTGGAGCATTTGGTGCATAACCAAAAGGTCCGAAGATGGGAGATATTAGGTTCGTGACCATGAACCAATTAAATAGGGAGCTCTTATGATAACTTGTTGTCCTGATGCGCACAAGTGATGCTGTATGTAAAATAGCATATTCCCAAGTAGTAACGGCAATTTTATTTCTGATTAGCAATGGTCTTGTAATCAATTGGAAATATTCAATAAACGATTCACCCAGATCGTTTTGGGTATGAACATAAGCTACAGGATGTTCAACCATTATTTCCAATGATATACATTAACCATTAAAGGAATACACCAGTATTATCAAGACACATAGTCTTATAAAATAATTAGGGATGTGTACCCGCAATTGGCTTAGTTATAGAAAAAGCGCGCAAAATGCCAAATTGCGTCTAATAAGCACACATTAGACCATCTAGTCGATGCATCGATTAAAATCATAAATTACCTAGATGGTCAATATGGCGAATTTATTAGTCTGCGTACACGTCGCTGAATTATTTCCAAACTTGCTGGTGATTCTAGGCCGACCTCATCATAGGAAGGCCGAACAATTAATTTTCCTCAGCAGCAAACAAACACATGAAAATTCATTGATTGTAAAAACTTCTGGTTTTTCAATAAATGACCAAATAAATTTTCAATAACTCTACACATCATTATTGATCCGGGATGGCCCAACCGCTCATACCAAACAAGAAATCCATGAACCAACTTTGAGTTGGTGCCAGCTTCGGCCTACGCAAACTATTTATTTTAATAATCTAAGAAAAATTATTTGCTAGCTTGAAGCTAGTGTCAGCTTCAGGCTACTACATGCCAGCTTTTGGCTGGATATGATAACTTTCAATAACTTGAATATTTATATAGTAAAATGCAGCAACTTGTTTCTTACGTACAACAATAGCCTTTATAATTTAGAGATATTCAAACATCTCTTTCACTTATTGTCTCAACGTATTGTCTACTTGAATATTATTAAATTCCTTCGAGACTTGAATAAAATATATTTTTATGAATATAATAAAATTCATGCTCTTCAGGAGCATATTAATCTATAATAAAATTTGTGTTCTTCCGGAGCATAAATATATGCTCTTTTAGAGCATAGTAAAACTTGTGCTCTTCGAGAGCATATTATTCTTCTTCTCATTGCTTTTTTAGATGTGTTATCTTATGCTAATTAAAAATAATTTTTATTTATTAAATACGAAATGTGTTACTGCATTGTCTCCAGGACAAATACAAAAGTCATTATTATAGAAACCATAGTTTTATATTCATATTAAAAATTTAACAGATATAATAAGTAAAAGTAAAATATAAAATAAATAAAATATAATACATAATAATATGGTAAATCTGAGCATAAAATAAATTTTTTTTTTTGCTTTTTTTATCTTAAGATATATATTTGCTTGTACCTTCAGGGTAATTAAGATAAATAATAATATCCAGAAATGAATCTATCTGGAAGTTGATATCATGGTAATCATATTGAATAAAGTTGTTCAATAATATTAGATTTGTCCTTCAGGGACACTTAGTAAAATTCTACCAAATGCCTTGTTATAGGGCATGTTGATCAGTGCCTTGTATAAGGTCATAACTAAAATTCTCATTATACTACCGCATTCACTTCAGGGAATGGGACAAAGCCAATTAGATAGAATTCTTGATTTTACATTAGTAGCTCATTATTTTGTTAAGCTATAAGGAGACATGAAATCAAATCCAAAAATTTTTTAAAAATTTCTTCACATTATTACTACGAACATATTTGATGTATGAAAAGTATAGATTTTTTTTTTCTAGAATGACCATCTTTAAAATTTTTCAAAAATCTGCAGGATCTGGAGAATTGTATGTCCATCTCTTGTGTTTATTTGGCAGCTGTACACCATGTGGTTATTGATCCAGTTACATGAATCAGAGTCAGGGATGCGCTAGAGCAGATACCTTCGGCTATCAATGGCTGCATTTGGTGAGCATATATTTATATATCAATTAGTAGGGTACTCGCATGCATGGATTTATGCGTTATCTTAGTTAGTACCACTCCAACCAAAATTATGATATTCAATTAGCTCTTCATTCCAAGGAGTGATCGAAATACGCTTTTAAAGATTTGGGCAGACCACACTAAGTAACATCAATTTCCATAATCATCCAAGCATATTCTTTAATTAGTCCCAAATTGATAAAGATATTCATGGCATAGCATTACAATAGCAAACTCCTTATTGATCATCTTAATTAACTAAAAGGTAATCACTTATAATTATAAGCTTACAGATAGATTTTGTGATATATATATAGAAAGGAAAATGCTCACTTTATGATTCGGTTTTGGTTCAAATACTCGACAGTTATTAGTTGGTGTATGCGTAGTAAATGAAACAGGAAAGAAAAAAAGGAAAAAGATGCTTCACCACTAGGAAAAATGTCTCATATATATATTATATAGAACTCAGACTTTGAATATGACTCTCTCATCATCTTATTCACAACTGCAAGAGGATCATGTGTCCCACGAAGACGGAAAGGCTAATTTTTATGCCAAATATGAAATATCCTATGAAGTGAAGCCCCCGTCCAACATAGGAAAAGACTTAAGATGGAGACAAATTATATTCAGAATCAACCTCACTTTTTTTGGTGGAAGAATCAACTCCACTTTAATGATGGGGGGGGGGGGGGGGGGGGGTTTTTNTGTGAAAAGTTTGTCTATTGTACCCTTTTCTTTTTTCGTCTATCCTCGACCAGGAGACCAAGATTGATTGACCATAAAAAGTAGACAGTACCGTAACTAGAGATGATACATGTAGTTTTACACTAAACATGTGCGTGTTATTTTTCAGGTGAGAAGCTGGGGAAACTGCTTGCTCTCTTTCCAATCATGTATCTATCGGCGGGACATGTGTTGCCCTGATTATAATCGGAGGTGAAACCCTGAAAGTCTTTTTCCAAACTGTTTGTGGAGAAAACATATGCTACGTGAGGCAACTGACGACTATAGAGTGTTATGTGTTGTTCATCTGCTCTGCAATCATACTAGCCCAGCTTCCGAACTTGAATTCGATAGCCGGAGTTTCCCTTATTGGGGCAGTATAAAGAAAGAGTTTTAGTTTTCTTTTAACTTTGTTGCGGTTGATGAGTGAGGAGTATGAAGACAGCAACTTGCGACAACAGAAAGGGACATTGATAGAGGGACAGGGATGGAAGGTAGAGTTGATGTTGGAGGGAAGTAAGTGTTACCCTTTGTCCCACAAATAATAATCTATCTATACACTGCCCAAGAAAATACCCTTATTCAATATTATATTTAATCTATCTATGTCATATATAAAAATATGATCTCTCTAAATTAAAAGACGAAAATACCCTTATTTAATATTATATTTAATAATAAATAATGAGTGATACGTCATAAAATAATAAATACATGTAATCCATTATAAAAGTATGGTCTCTCCAAATTAAAAGACAAAAATACTCTTATTTAATATTGTATATTAATAATAACAAATAATGAGTGATACATCATACACTAATAAATGACATGTAGTCCATTATAATAGTTCTCTTATAGTATAACAGTAAAGGATTCATATCCCTTTAGATTATACGAATAACAGTAATCGTAAAACAAATACTGGAAAAATACAATTACAAAAAAGAACTTAAACACTTAGCAAAATTTAAAATCAAGAACAACGATTATGAAGAAGAATAATCACGAGAACTTATAAGGGATGTGCTCGAAGTTTATAGAAACTATCTAATAAATTCAAATTGATATATAAAAGATGAAAGCATCTAATAAATTGAATAGAATAATTATTTTCATATTGACTTTAAAAATCTAAAAAATATATTACAATATCTTATATATCAAAATAAATAAGATATTTATGTAAAAAAATACAAATAATTGAGAACTAACATAAAATTTTAAAAATATATCAACCTACATAAAAAATTTAGAATAATTAATATAAACTCTATGGAAGAGAGGTAAAGGCAGCAAAAAAAACAGTGAAAATATAAGCATGTTATAAAATAATATCATACAAATAAAATAAAAATTTAATAGTCGACATAAAAAAATAATATATCAGAAAAAAATTAATCTTTTATCATGTAATAATATTTTAAAATTATTAAAATAATTTTATATTATGTTAATTATTACAGATGAATAAAAATTATAAGCAAAATAAAAAAACTTAGAGAAGGAATTAAAAATTAATATAAATTCTGATAGAATCATGTATTTTAGAAAATAAATAAAAATCACTTTGTACGAGTTTTTTATAAAAAAATTATTGAAGTTTAATAATTAAAATGAATGAAATAAAACAAAGTATAAAAAATGACTATAGATAAATCTTTAATTTATATATATATAAAAATTAATTATATAAAAAAATTTATCCATGTATGATGACGAGTAATATTATTTTTCATATTTTAAATCAGTAAACATTATGATATATACTATATGTATAACGAAGATTTTTGAAGCGACCCCACCCGGGTTTACTATTTAACATAGTAAACACGTGGGTCATCTTATTATTACAGGGATTACATCCATGACATACAATAGAGCCAAACCAAAGCACAACATAATGTAGCAAACCACACACGATCTCCGAGCACGGTGGCAATTATTACAACAACAGTTTCAATAACAGAAGCAGAGTAACACACGTCAGCAGCGGAAGACTTGTAAGTAACAAAAACACACCACAAATGAAGGATGCAACAAGTTATGGTTCCGGGTCTGGCAGAGGGTACTCCACAGCTTGCCTGGTACGATCCTGTACTAAGAATAATTCAATCTACGTGACTGAGTCACGTAGGCGAGGGGTGAGTCCGAAGTGCTCACTGGGTAAAATCAACAAGTAATGATTAATATACAAGCAACAAGTACAACTAAGCTATCAAGAGCAATCAACACATCACAAGGGCACGTCAACATCCGAACTTACACTCACTGGTTGTTCTTCCTGACAACTAGCCTATTAGACTTAACTAAATTTTATTAGCAGGGCCCCTATCACAAATTAAATGTTGGTCGTGCCTGGTAGCCGAACTAGCTAGTCCCAGGGTGCTCCCCGTTAAATCCAAAATACCACAAAATCCGAGTCCTGCAGTCCTCGGCCGAGAGTCCCACAGCCTCCCATAAATCATTCATAACAAAATATCAAAATGACTACCATCTGGCCGTACCAACACTTAACTGCGACTATCGAGTTGTCTAGGTGACTATTACTCCTACTCACCGTTATGTCTTATCTCTATCATTAATTCTCATCACTTATCCACACTCTGCGCCGCCGCCCCCCCCCCCCCCCCCCCCCCCCCCCCCCCCCCCCCCCCCCCCCCCCCCCCCCCCCCCCCCCCCCCCCCCCCCCCCAAACTCGTCTGGATACTCTCAATCACAACTGTTATCACTAGTGTTCTCATCTCATATTTATTGTACGGCAAGAACAACTAAAATAGCAACAGCACAATAACAAGTCCATCAACTACCCACAGTCATAACAAAATATTATCAACAAGGCATATAATATCATCAAACCACAACTCGGTGTACAGGCAGCATATTAACAATTACTTATCCTCACCTTGGCCGATAAATTTCTCGTGAGTTTCTCCCACGGGTTCCAAGCCCTCATTCTCGTTTCCTTCACCTAGATGTAATATCACACAATCACATAAATGCACAAAAAAAAAATGATACGCATATAATTATCTATGGATTAAAGCGTTTTTTGGTCCCTGTGTAAGGCCTCAAAGTTGGATTTATCCCCGTGTAGGATTTTGGCCTCTTTTCATCCCTTTGTTCGACCCTTTTGGTCTCTCCGGCCAGAATCCGACAAAAATGCTGACGTGGCACATTTTTCGGTGCCACATCAGCATTTTTAGGTCCCATATGTCATGGTTCAACCTGACCCGAATCAACCCGAACCGTATGCTCACCCAATTGACCCATCAAGTGAATATGTAATATTATTTTTTTCTAAAATATGAAATATAATTTAAAAAACCTATATTAGGCACGTAATTAATATATTAATTTAAATTTTGGTAAAAAATAACATTAACTCTAATTAACCTTAATTGTCTTATATTTCTGTTAATAGTCAGTTATCTAAAATTGGATTTAGCATTACAATTTTATTAAATATGTTACTTTTGCATTTTTAATATTTTAATTTCAAAAACAAAAATTCTTTACCCCATTCCTCACAAGTCTTGATATTTTTATTTTTTTTCCTATTTTTATTTCCTTTTTTCTAAAAATTTTAATTTCCATAACCTTTTTTGCACCCTCAGAATGCTTTCCCAAAATTATATTCTTCTCCATCAATCCCACGGGGCTCAACCATCCCACGCCGGCAAGCTTGGATTCCGACACCAAGGACCACACATTTGCCTGCAGCCAACCTCTCCAGCCCATCGACCACCATGAACAACCCGAGATATGCCATCCTCAACAACCCGGAACACAGCCACCACCCGTTCCAGCCACCAACACACACATCAACAACCACACACATAAAGACACAAACACCCGATTAAACTCAGTACCCGAACCCAAAGGAACAGAGAAGAAGAGAGAGAAGGGCGGTGACGGTAGTGGTGGTGGCTTGACGCGTGGGTGCGGTGGCTTAGCTCAGAAAGGGAGGGAGAGGAACAAAGGCGGCCTGCTTGGACGTGGGGGGCCTTGGGTCATGTTGCTGTCGGTGGAGGTGTTGCAGCACCTGGGTGTGTGTCGCGCCGACTGCTTGGACATGGTGGAGAGCAATGGCGAGGCGAGCGACGAGGGGGCGAGAGGCTGGGAGGAGAGCGCTACCGCTCTGCCTATGGTGACCCCGTTGCAGCCAGTGGAGGTGGATCTCGGTGGGAAGCTCCAAGGAACGAGTACCGGTCTGGGTACGGTGGTGGCGGTGGTGGCAATGGGTGGTGGCAGAAGTGGAGATTGGGATTGTGGGATTGGGCCAAAGAATTTTTATTTTTTAAAAGTAAAATAATAAAAATAAAAAAATAACATAATTAATAAAACTAAAATACTAAATCTAATATTAAATAATACTTTTTTAGCATAGTAATTTTTATTTTTCAAAAATAAAATATTAAAAATTAAAAAGTAACATAATTAATAAAACTAAAATACTAAATCTAATGTTAAATAATACTTGATTATTAGCATAGTAATTTTTATTTTTCAAAAGTAAAATATTAAAAACTAAAAGTAACATAATTAATAAAACTAAAATACTAAATCTATTGTTAAATAATAATTGATTATTAGCATAATATGAGACAATTAAGATAATTATAAAATTGAAATACTAAATCTAATGTTAAATAATAATTGATTATTAGCATAATATGAGACAATTAAGGTTCATTAGAGTTAATGCTATTTTTTTTCCAAAATTTAAATTTAATAAATCAATTACATGCCTAATTTGGAGTTTTAAATAATATTATATATATTGGTAAAAAATATATTACATATTCACTGGGTCAATTGGGTGGGCGAATGGTTCGGGTCGGGCGGGTTTGGTTTTTTTGGTTAGACTGATATCGTTGGGACCCGAAAAGCTGATGTGGCGCCGGAAAATGTGTCACATCAGTGATTCTCGACGGATTCCGGCCGAAGAGATCAAATGGGTCGAACGCAGGGATGAAAAAAGGCCAAAATTCTACACGAGGATGAATTCCAACTTTGAGGCCTTACACAGGGACCAAAAAACGCTTTAATCCAATTATCTATTTTCGTAATTTGATTATTGCACATAAATATTATTTATACCTGATTTTATATATTTGGTATTTATGTATATGTATATATATACACGTTATGTGCATATAATAGTATATTGTACCGTGTTATTATTATTGTTATTATTATTATTATACCTCCATATTATATATATATATATATAATATGGAGGTATAATAATAATAATAACAATAATTATATATATATATATATATATATATATTCATGCATATTACTATCTTTGATGTTAATCCAATTCTGGGCAGGGCATTTATATTGATGTGAATAATTGGCCAGCCCACATGCAAGTCCATGAGCAGGCCTATGGTTCAAAGCATTGGCCAAACACTCAGGCCCACCCATGGACCCAGTTCGGCCCCAAGTCCAGCTCGCAACCGCATCGGGTCAACTCACCCCTAACACGGCGTACCGGACTGCAGCACGAGGAAGGAGAAGCTCGGCCACGGCGCGACGTGAGGAGGACGAAGGCGGGTTGGCTGTGTTAGAACTCATGCCTCCTTGTCTCATTTCAGGGTTTTGATATTGACAAACCAAGCATGACTCAATTGATGACAACCTTGAAGCAAAAAGAAATCAATCAAAGAGCAAAAAGAGAAAAGAGCACAAGTATTGAAGTAACAAGCAAGAAGAGTTAGGAACTCAAATTGTACAAAGGTTAGACACTCAATTCTTCTAAGACATTGGCTCAAAACAAAATCAATTTTACTCATGCATTCAATAGCATCCTTTCAATCATGAAATGCTTTTTGAGCAATGAACATCGATGTTCTGATTTTAGACATCGATGTTCCTGCCTTTAAACAATCTATCAAAATAGGCAGTAGCTCAGAACATCGATGTTGGCATCCCAAACATCGATGTTCTCATGACCGTTGCACTTGAAAAATGTTTTGCAACAGCAAAACATCGATGTTCAAATTTGAGACATCGATGTTCCATCAATTGATATCTTTAAATTGATTTTCACCGAACTAAAAATGATTTTGCAGAACCAAATGAACATCGATGTTCCATCAATTGATATCTTTAAATTGATTTTCGCCGAAGCAAAAATGATTTTATAGAACCAAATGAACATCGATGTTCTTCAAGTCAACATCGATGTTCTTCAAGTAAACATCGATGTTTTTCAGGTAAACATCGAAGTTCCATGATGATCAGCTTCAAAATGATTTCATAGAACCAAATGAACATCGGTATTCTACAAGTAAACATCGATGTTCCCATGATCATCAGGTTTAAAACGATTTTGCCGAACCAAATGAACATCGATTTTCATTGAGTAAACAACGATGTTCTAGTGACCGTTGGACTAAATAATTCATATTTACTGGCAAAAAATCGATGTTCCTTTGGTAAACATCGATGTTCTCATGACCGTTGGTCCAAATAATTCAAGTTTACTGGCCAAACATCGATGTTCTAAGTTTGAACATCGATGTTGTGCCGTTGTGAGCAGACACCTTTTTCAACTCCCCATGTTATTTTGTCTAAAGGTGTTTTGGATTGATTCCATAACAATCATACATGTTTTGAGACATATAAATAGAGGATTTACATCTCTGATTAATAACAATCAACTCTCTACATTTTAAGCATCAATTGTTATACATCATTCACATTTTTATGAGCCAATTTCCTTGAGAATTGAGAGTTGCCTTTATAGAGCTTTATTTGTTACTCATATCCACTCTTTGAGAGAGCTTTTGTTTGAGTGATTTTAAGTATTGTTTATACACCTTAAGGGAGGATTGTTCCCTTGTAGTAACTCATAGGAAGAGTGTTTTCTTTCTTGAGAGAAGTCTTGAAGTGAGGTATCTTCAAGCAAGTAGAGTTTCGTGTGACTCGAGCTCTGTGTTTGTATACGGTTTGTTAAGCACCCGAAAGCTTAACCTAGATAGTGAAATCTTCGAGAGAGTCTCTCGGAGGACTGGATTAGCCACACAAGTTGTGTGTGTGAACCAGTATAAAATTCGGTGTGTCCTTCATTCTTTCAATTCTGCAATTATTTCCTGCAAGTTTTTGATTTTGTTCATAAAACGCTATTCACCCCCCTCTAGCGTAGGGCACTCGTTCTAACAATTGGTAGCGGAGCCTAACTCTTTGAAAGACTTAACTGTTTGAGAGAAACTTTCCATGGCTTCATCAAGTAATTATGTAGGACTCTTCGAAGGACAATCAACCACTCGTCCACCGCTCTTTGATGGTACCAACTACAACTACTGGAAGGAGAGGATGAGATTCTTCCTCTAATCCAGCAACTATGCTCTTTGGCGAATCATGAAGATCGGAGAGCAAATTCCGACGAAGAAAGTTGGTGAAACCATAGTGCCAAAGACGGAGGAGGAGTATAACGCTGCAGACATTATGATGGTTGAAAACAATGCCAAATCAATCAACATGCTCTATTATGCTGTCAGCCCCGATGATTACCGGAAAATCTCTTGCTGCACAACCGCAAAAGAAATGTGGGATAAGCTGGAGGTCACCTACGAAGGAACCGATCAAGTTTGAGAAGCCAAAATTGACTCCCTTACTCAGATTACGAACTCTTTCGAGTGAAGTAGAATGAGGGAATAGAGGAGATGTTCGAACGATTCTCTAAAATCGTTAATAACCTTCATGCTCTCAAGAAGGTCTACTCCGACAAGGACTTGGTCAGAAAAGTCCTTAGATTCCTCACTCCCGAATGGCATTCTAAAGCCGACGCAATCTATGAGAACATCGGGACTTCGAACACAACCATTGGCAGTCTTAGAGGTAATCTTCTAACCTATGAAACTACTATTCTTAAACCCTCTTTGCAGGAACCAAAGAAGAAGAACATAGCTCTCAAAGCTTCCACCTCCAAGATGCAAGAGCTCTCTGAATCGGACTCTAGCGATGACGATCAAGAACTCGGACTTGTCATCCGTAAATTCCACAAATTCGTGAAGAAGGAATTTGAAAAGAAAGGAAGAAAGATGTCCGGTCCACCCAAGTGCTATGGATGTGGAGAGGTTGGGCACATCAAGCCTAAGTGCCCCAAGGCAAAGGAGGGAAAAGAAAAGAAGCCCTACAAGAAGCAAAGGGCATACATTTCTTGGGGAGGCGATTCCGGCGATGAATCATCCGACAGTGATGAAGAAGAGACGGCCAACCTATGTCTCATGGCAAAGGAAGAAGAATCGGAAGAGGTAAGTACCACTCCTCTAAGTGAAGATTTTACACATGAAGAATTGCAAAATGCATTTGATGAGCTTTATAGTGAATATATTTCTGCTTCTAAAGTTAATAAGGGCTTAAAGAAACAAATTACAACTTTAGAAAATGATGTGGAAAAATTGTCTAAAGAAAATGTAAAGCTTAAAGAAGAGAATAAACTCTACGAAAAGAAAAGTGCTAATTAACCGGAAAGTCCAATTAAGGAATGTGCATCATGTAAATCACTAAAGGAACAAGTTGGTGAACTTGAAACAAAAACTAAGGAGTGTTCATCATGCATATCTTTAAGGGAAAAAGTTGAACAACTTAAAACAACTTTAAAGAAGTTTAATACCCCTCAAAAGAACTTAAATTCTCTCTTGGGTAATTTACAATCAACCAAGTATGGAGTAGGATTCAAAAATGAGCCTAAGAAGAAGAAAATTGAGACTAAGCCTAGGAAACCTAAGGTTCAACCTAAGGAAAACAAGGAGAGTAAAGTGCACAAACATAGGCAACATAGTAACTATTATCAACCTAGATGGATGCACAACCCAAATGTTATTTGCCATTATTGCAATAGAATAGGACACAATGCTCCTGTTTGCTTCACTAGGCATAGGCATTGGGCGCAAGAAGAAGCTCATTACCGCTATACTCCTAACACTCAAGGACCCAAGAAGATTTGGGTACCAAAAACTCATTGATTTGCTTTTGTAGGTATGCTTGAAGGCATCAAGTGTACTTTGGTACCTTGATAGCGGATGCTCCAAGCACATGACCGGAGAAGCATCCAAGTTCTTGCAAATAAAGCCATCAAATGGAGGAAATGTTGTCTTTGGAGACAACAACAAAGGAAAGATCATCGGTATTGGCTCGATTGGTAAAAATGAATCTTCCTCCATTGATAATGTTTTACTTGTTAAAGGTCTTAAACACAATCTCTTGAGCATAAGTCAATTATGTGACAAGGGAAATCGTGTGATTTTTTATTCCAAGTCATGCACCGTAGAACGTCTTAGTGATAATAAGATCATTCTACATGGTGACAGAATTGACAACATTTATATGGTTAACTTGGAAGAGTCTTCATCAAAGTTTTCAAAATGTCTAATAAGCAAAGAAGATGATATGTGGTTATGGCATCGTAGAATAGCTCACGTTAATATGAAGATGTTAAACAAATTGGTGACTCAAGACTTAGTGGTTGGTATTCCAAAGATTAAATTTGAGAAGGATTCTATATGTGATGCATGTCAAAAGGGGAAGCAAGTGAGAGCTTCGTTCAATTCCAAGAACGTTGTCTCAACATCTAGACCACTTCAATTTTTGCATTGTATCTCTTTGGTCCCTCACAAACCAAAAGTTTTGGAGGTAACTATTATGCCTTTGTAATTGTTGATGATTACACAAGATACACTTGGACCTTATTTCTTACACATAAAAGTGAAGCATTTAACGTTTTCAAGAGCTTTCTTAAGAAAGTTCAAAACGAAAAGGATTGTTCAATTGCTTGCATTAGAAGTTATCATGGAGGTGAATTCGAAAACAATCAATTTTCAACTTTTTGTGATAAACATGGCATTGAGCATGATTAGCCCCTCGGACACCACAACAAAATGGCGTTGTTGAACGCAAGAATCGGTGTCTTGAGGAAATGGCAAGAACAATGCTCAATGAGGCTAAAATTCCCAAGTATTTCTGGGCTGATGCAGTGAGTACGTCTTGCTATGTGTTAAACCGAGCAATCATTTGGCCAATACTCATGAAAACGCCATATGAATTATACAAGGAAAGAAAGCCTAACATTTCTCATTTACGAGTCTTTGGATGCAAATGCTTCGTCCATAATAATGGGAAAGACAATTTGGGAAAATTTGACGCAAAATCTGATGAAGGCATCTTTCTAGGTTATTCATTGCGCAGCAAAGCGTAAAGAGTCTTCAATAAACGTACCTTAAGTGTTGAGGAGTCCCCTCAAGTTGTGATTGCAGAAAATGATACTCGCTTGGCGAGAAAGGATTTCTGTGATGGTCTTGTAGGTACACTTGAGAAGATGTCATTGGAAGATAAGGAAGAAGAAGAACAAAGCAGCTTACCAAAAGTGGGATACACCTCTGCGGAGGCAAGCTCCCAACAAGAAGTAGCTAACCCGAAGGAGAACACACAAGACACAACGGTTGATATCAACCAAGAATTACCTAGAGAATGGCGAGAGTTTAAAGACCATCCTCTTGAAACGGTAATCGGTGATATCAACCGCGGGGTAAGTACTCTTAATTCTCTTAGAAATACTATAGGTCATATGGCATTTGTTTCACAAATTGAGCCTACAACCATTTCTGAAGCAATTAATGATGAACATTGGACCTTGGCTATGCAAGAAGAGCTAAATCAATTCAAACGTAATGATGTTTGGAAATTGGTTCCAAGGCCCATTGATCAAACAATAATTGGCACGAAATGGGTGTTTAGAAATAAACTAGATGAAAATGGCATAATAACTAGAAACAAAGCTAGGTTAGTAGCAAAAGGTTACAATCAAGAAGAGGGAATTGATTTTGAAGAAACATATGCACCTGTTGCACTCTTAGAAGCTATTCGCCTATGGCTTGCATTTGCATCATCAATGGACTTTAAGTTGTATCAAATGGATGTCAAAAGTGCATTTCTAAATGGCTTCATTCAAGAAGAAGTGTATGTTAATCAACCCCCAGGCTTTGAAGATCATGCATTTCTTGATCATGTTTTCAAACTTAAGAAAGCACTCTACGGTCTTAAGCAAGCTCCTAGAGCTTGGTATGAACGCTTGAGAAAATTTCTTTTGGACAATGGGTTCAAAAGGGGGAAAGTTGATACTACACTCTTTATTAAAAGTAAAAACAATGACATCCTCTTAGTACAAATTTATGTAGATGACATCATTTTCGGTGCTACTAACATGTCTTTGTGTAAGGAATTCTCTGCTATGATGACCAGCGAATTTGAGATGTCCATGATGGGAGAATTGACCTTCTTTTTGGGCCTATAAGTCAAACAAATGAAGGAAGGCATATTCATCTCACAATCAAAGTATTGCAAGGAATTGCTTAAGCGCTTTGAAATGGATGGATCAAAGGAAATGGCCACACCAATGAGCACTTCAGAATATCTAGACAAGGATGAGAAAGGTAAGGAAGTTGAGGTCAAAAAGTATCGAGGTATGATCGGATCCCTTCTCTACTTAAATGCAAGTAGGCCAGACATTATATTTAGTGTTTGCTTATGTGCTAGGTATCAATCATGTCCTAAAGAGTCTCATCTTAAGGCAATTAAAAGAATTATGAAATACCTAATAGGCACAATTAATGTTGGACTATGGTATCCTAAAGGTTCTGCACTTCAACTCATAGGCTATTCTGACTCGGAGTTTGCCGAATGCAAACTAGATCGTAAAAGTACTAGTGGAACTTGTCACTTATTTGGCAGCTCCTTAGTTTCTTGGTTTAGTAAAAAACAAGCTAGTGTAGCCTTATCCACCACCGAGGCAGAATACATTGCAGCTGGTAGTTGTTGTGCTCAAATCAATTGGATGAAACAACAACTTGAGGATTATGGTCTTAAAATTAATCACATTCCTCTTAGGTGTGACAATACTAGTGCCATAAGTCTAACTAAAAACCCAATCTTACATTCAAGGACTAAACATATTGACATTAGGCATCACTTTATTAGAGATCATGTTCTCAAGGGAGACATAGCTATTGAATTTGTGGACAAAAAATTTCAACTAGCCGATATTTTCACGAAACCCTTAGAGAAAGAGTCATTCTTCCGAATTCGAAATGAACTAGGAATACTTGACTCAACATTGACCTAATTTATGTATTTTTGTATGGTTTTATCACATTCATTCACTACTGACTTGAGCGTCGGAGTGTTTTCTTAGTTATTTTGCGGATTAATGTCACATTTCGTCCCTGTGTTGCCTCCTCAAATTGAAATTCGTCCTTGTGTTGAGTTTTGGTTGGTTTTGATCCCTCAGTTGGTCAATTTTTTATGGTTTTAGTCCTTTTTACCAATTTAACCCCTAATTCAGTATTTTACTGTTCAAACCAGTTTACCCACCCGAAATTCGACCCAACTAACCGACCCAACCCGAAATCTTTTTCAAAAATCTCCAGTAAACAAATAACTCTACCTCCCAACATCAAAAATTTTAAAATCATAAAAAAATACAAATTATTTTTTAAAAATTTTTTAAAAATTAAAAATCATAAATCAAATTATTTTAAAATTTTAAAAATTTTAAAATTTAAAACTTTCTTCTCCACATGATTTTTCTTTTCTCTTTTTATTTTTTAGGTTAAAAATTCGCAAATTTAAATTTTTTCTCTACTTTTGTTTTTTTTTTCTTTTTTCCCTCCTTTCTTCTTCACACAAGTCCTCTTATAGTAGTAGTCAAAAAGGCATAGTCGACTTAGAGTGGTAAGCTTTTTCTCTGCTTGTCTAGAAAAAATTATATTTTAAAAAATTTTTAAACTAAAAGATAATTTACTTTATGATTTTTTATTTTAAATTTTTTTAAAAAAAAATTTTTGTACTTTTTTAATGATTTCCAAAATTTTGATATTTGGAGGTGGAGTTATATATTTATTGGAGATTTTTTAATGGGGTTCCGGATTGGGTCGGTTAGTTGGGTCGAATTTTGAGTTGGTAAACTGGTATGAATAGTAAAGTCATGAATTTAGGGGTAAAGTCGGTAAAAAGGACTAAAACCTTAAAAAATTGACCAACTGAGGGATCAAAACCAATCAAAACTCAACACAAGGACGAATTTCAATTTGAGCGGGCAACATAGGGACGAAATGTGACATTAATCCTTATTTTGCAGGTACCCCTCATTTAGGCAAAAAGACAGGGGGAACAAGAGTGCCGAGACTATACAACATCGATGTTGTTTCACAAAACATCGTTGTTTGGCCAATACAAGCCTGGACCCGAGGCTGTGAAACATCGATGTTGAGTGTCAAACATCGATGTTGAGTGGACTTCAGCTCGTACCATTCCCAACCAGCAACTTTAGACATCGATGTTCAGTATCAAAACATCGATGTTCGTAAGTATTTTTCTTCCCAGTAGTTTTAAACATCGATGCTTCCAGGTAAGACATCGATGTTTCTATCATTTCAGATTACAATTTTTTCATCCAGTAGTTTTAAACATCGATGTTCTCATGCTAAACATCGATGTTGTCTCGATTGGCGACATTTCAGCTTTTGTCCAGAGGCTTCACAACATCGATGTTGAGCTTATGAACATCGATGTTTAGCCGTCACTTTTCAAAAAATATAGCCGTTGGGAGTAAAACATCGATGTCTTAACATAGAACATCGATGTTTAGGCGTTAAATTTCAAAAAATATAGCCGTTGGAGCTTGTTGTAAGGACTCCAACAGCTATATTTTTGGCTCCCCTATATAAGTGATGCTTCCTTCTTCCATTTTACACACTTCCTACAGTTCATTCACTCTATACTTACTCTCCACATCATTCTCCTACTCATTTTTTCTCAAGTATGGCAGGTGGGAGGAAATCTTCCAAGGGCAAATCTCCTACTAAGGAGAGACCATCAAAGCAAAGAGGAGGCTCTTCAAGCACAGCTCCTCAGTTTGCCGTGGAAGGCACCTCAATTTGGTTCTCTACTAGAGCCGAACTCCATAACTTCATGTCTCTCTTCTCCAAGCGCTCAATTGCGTCTCCACGGTATCTTTCGGTGGATTACCCGAAGGAGAAGAACTACACGTAGCTTGAAGAAAATCTTCGAGCATCGGGATTATGGGAATTCGTGACTAATAGGGGCTGGCAATATAGTGAAGAATTCATCCGAGCATTCTACTCAACTCTCCGACGAGATGGTGATACCTTGTCCGCTAGTGTCAATGGAGTATCTATTACCATGACATTGGAGGAATTCGGGGCGCTTGCTGGATTGCCTTTTCAGGGAGACGATATTGCATCCTACGGAGGTGATCATTGGGCCACCATCCATGAACCACCCTTTCTGAATGAGCTTGGTTTCACAACCCTTGTCCGTCATAAATCCGGGAGGCCAACCATTCAATCCATTAACCCGGAGTATCGAGTTCTATTCTACATTCTCACCCGGGTCATCAAGCCAAGAGACGGAAATCACACCGTCTTGTCCGTTGAAGATGTGAAAGTCCTACATGCCATCATCCACCATGCACCAATCAATTGGGCACTATTTGTGCTCATGCACATGTCGGACTATACCTCCGCATACACCGACCATCCATTACCCTATCCATTCTTGGTCTTGTATATTTTGTTGAATGCAGGTGTTGATGCTCGGCAAGACGCACAGGTTCCTCACACAAAAATATGGGCGATAAGTGATGCTACTTTCCGCACCGGAAAATATATGGAAGAACCAAGGCCCGACCAAACTTCCGAGCCAGCTCCAGGAACTGCCCAAGCAGAAAGCTCCCGTGCAGTCCCCCCTCGACGCCGAACATCCGGAGTCACTCTTGAGTCCATTGCTGACTCCATCCACGGCCTTCACTTAAGCATGACAAGTATGGGACGTGCAATAGAGAGAATTGACACGGAAGTGCAACGACAAGGCCACACTCTTCGGTCTTACTTTGCCCGTGTGAATTACAATCCTCCACCATATCACACCACACTTCATGGCTACAATTTTGAAGATGAAGGTGATAATGATGATGAGGACTTCACTCCAATGGATGTTGAGGATGGTGAAGAAGGAGCTAATGAAGATGAAGAGGATGATGATGATGACAATGATGGGAACTAAGACCCAACTTTCTAAACTCTTATCTCTTGTTATGTTTATGTTTTTTTTAAATTCAATAAAATGTTTCCTATTGCTCTTTCTTTTTGCTAATGCCAAAAGGGGAAAGATAAGAAGAAGAAGTATATGCACACAAAGAAATAATATGCACCAAGTTAGGGGGAATCATAGTTTGAAAAACATAGGGGGAATTAACCTCACTTAAAAATTCATAAAACTTGGCTTATACTCTTATTTGTTTGTCATTATCAAAAAGGGGGAAATTGTTAGAACTCATGCCTCCTTGTCTCATTTCAGGGTTTTGATATTGACAAACTAAGCATGACTCAATTGATGACAACCTTGAAGCAAAAAGAAATCAATCAAAGAGCAAAAAGAGAAAAGAGAACAAGTATTGAAGTAACAAGCAAGAAGAGTTAGGAACTCAAATTGTACAAAGGTTAAACACTCAATTCTTCTAAGACATTGGCTCAAAACAAAATCAATTTTACTCATGCATTCAATAGCATCCTTTCAATCATGAAATGCTTTTTGAGCAATGAACATCGATGTTCTGATTTTAGACATCGATTTTCCTGCCTTTAAACAATTTATCAAAATAGGCAGTAGCTCAGAACATCGATGTTGGCATCCCAAACATCGATGTTCTCATGACCGTTGCACTTGAAAAATCTTTTGCAACAACAAAACATCGATGTTCAAATTTGAGACATCGATGTTCCATCAATTGATATCTCTAAATTGATTTTCGCCGAACCAAAAATGATTTTGCAGAACCAAATGAACATCGATGTTCTTCAAGTCAACATCGATGTTTTTCAAGTAAACATCGATGTTCTTCAGGTAAACATCGATGTTCCATGATGATCAGCTTCAAAATGATTTCACAAAACTAAATGAACATCAGTGTTCTACAAGTAAACATCGATGTTCCCATGATCATTAGGTTTAAAACGATTTTGTCGAACCAAATGAACATTGATGCTTATTAAGTAAACATCGATGTTCTAGTGACCGTTGGACTAAATAATTCGTATTTACTGGCAAAACATCGATGTTCCTTTGGTAAACATCGATGTTCTCATGACCGTTGGTCCGAATAATTCAAGTTTACTGGCCAAACATCGATGTTCTAAGTTTAAACATCGATGTTGTGCCGTTGTGAGCAGACACCTTTTTCAACTCCCCATGTTATTTTATCTAAAGGTGTTTTTGATTGATTCCATAACAATCATACATGTTTTGAGACATATAAATAGAGGATTTACATCTCTGATTAATAACAATCAACTCTCTACATTTTAAGCATCAATTGTTATACATCATTCATATTTTTATGAGCCAATTTCCTTGAGAATTGAGAGTTGCCTTTATAGAGCTTTATTTGTTACTCATATCCACTCTTTGAGAGAGCTTTTGTTTGAGTGATTTTAAGTGTTGTTCATACACCTTAAGGGAGGATTGTTCCCTTATAGTAACTCATAGGAAGAGTGTTTTCTTTCTTGAGAGAAGTCTTGAAGTGAGGTATCTTCAAGCAAGTAGAGTTTCGTGTGACTCGAGCTTTGTGTTTGTATACGATTTGTTAAGCACCCGGAAGCTTAACCTAGATAGTGAAATCTTCGAGAGAGTCTCTCGGAGGACTGGATTAGCCACACAAGTTGTGTGTGTGAACCAGTATAAAATTCGGTGTGTCCTTCATTCTTTCAATTCCGCAATTATTTCCTGCAAGTTTTTGATTTTGTTCATAAAACGCTATTCACCCCCCCTCTAGCGTAGGGCACTTGTTCTAACAGGCTGCAAGTGAAGGGCGGCGGTGCGAGCAGACTGGTGGAGGAAGGTGACAAGGTAGCTCGTCTCGGCTTGGTGTCGTCGTCGTCAACTTCTGTTGGTTTCACTATGTGACTTGGGTTTGATCGGTACTTCCTCAGCATCGAAACATGAAACACGTTATGAATACGTGATAGCTCTCTAGGTAGTGCCAACTTGTATGCCAAAGGATCGACCCTTTCCATGATCTCATAAGGTCCAATGTATCTGGGGCTTAACTTTCCTTTCTTCCCGAACCTGATTACGCCCTTCCATGGCGCAACTCAGAGGAAGACTTTTTCGCCAACCTGGTGCTCCATCTCTCTTCGATGTTTGTCTGCATAACTCTTCTGTCTATCCTGTGCAGCTCTCATGCACTGCTTAACTGTCAGGATTTTATCAACTGTTTTTTTGAGCAAATCCGGACCAACGATCAACCGAAGCCCCTCTTCATCCCAGCAAACTGGACTCCTACACTTCCTTCCATAGAGAGCTTTAAATAGTGGCATACCAATGCTGAAGTGATAACCATTATTGTATGTAAACTCCGCCAAGGGTAAATACTAGTCCCAACTTTCACTAAAGTTGAGTGAACAAGCCCTGAGCATGTCTTCGAATGTCTGAATAGTCCTTTTAAACTGTCCGTTCGTCTGTGGGTGGAAGGCAGTACTGAAGCTCAACTTAGTACCGAGCGCTTCTTGTAGACTCTTCCAGAATCGAGAGGTAAACCTTGGATCTCGATCAGACACTATAAACTTGGGTATACCATGCAGTCTCACGATTCTAGCAACATATTTCCCCACCAATGTGTCCATAGTTTCGGTTTGGCGGATAGGAAGAAAGTGAGCTGTCTTGGTTAATCGGTCGACAATGACCCAAACGGCATCATTTTTCCTCAGAGTCATTGGTAGACCTATCACGAAATCGATCATGATCATCTCTCATTTCCATTCTGGTACTGTGAGAGATCTCATCTTCCCAGCTAGTGCTTGGTGCTTCGCTTTCACTTGCTGACAGGTGATGCACTTTGCAACATATTCTGCTACATCTTTCTTCATACGAGGCCACCAATAATGGCTTATTAGGTTCTGGTACATCTTGGTACTTCCCGGATGCATAGCATATGGAGTCATGTGTCCCTCTTCCAGAATTTGGCTACGCAAGTCTCCAACTTTGGGTACACAGAGCCATTTCCCGAACATCAATGCACCATCTTCAGCTATACAGAACTTGTTTTCTTTACCACTACTTACTCCTTCTCTTAGCTTGACGAGGTCAGAATCTCCATCTTGTAGTTCCACGATCCATCCTCTCAGGTTGGACTTGACATTCATGTGTGCTAGCAAGGCTCCTGTATCTATTGTCAAGATAGCTCCCAACTTTCTTAACTCGATGAGTGAGGACATCGAGTAAGTAGTGGAGGCTCCTTCTGGCTGTCTCCGACTTAAGGCATCAGCTACTACATTAGCCTTCCCAGGGTGGTATTCAATGGTACAATCATAATAGTTTAGTAGCTCAACCCATCATCTTTGTCGTAGATTGAGCTCCTTCTGAGTTATGATGTACTTGAGACTTTTGTGGTCGGTGAAGATTCGGCACTTTTCTCCAAACAGGTAGTGTCTCCAAATCTTCAATGCTAGAATCACGGCTGCTATCTCTAGATCGTGGGTCGGGTAGCTCTTCTCATGAGGCCTTAATTGCCTAGAGGCATAGGCAATCACTCGGCCTTCCTGCATAAGCACAGCTCCTAACCCGTGACCCGAGGCATCACAAAACAACACATAATCAACACCTGGCTTGGGTACTGCTAATACCGATGCTGTGGTTAGCTTCTTTTTCAGCTCCTCGAAGCTCTTCTGACATTCTGGATTCTAGGTGAAGGTTTGCTCTTTCCTTAATAGCTTCGTCATGGGGCTGGCTATCAAACAAAAGCCCTCAATGAACCTCCGGTAGTATCCTGCAAGGCCAAGAAAACTTCTCACTTCGGACACATTTTTCGAAGGCTCCCATTCCAGAACAGCATTAACTTTGGCGGGATTTACCTTTATCCTATCCTCGCCTACTACATGTCCGAGGAAGGAAACTTCTCCAAGCAAAAATTCACACTTGCTGAACTTGGCATAGAGTTTCTTCTCTCGTAGCCTTTGGAGTAGTATCCTCAGATGTTCCTCATGTTCTTCCTTGTCCTTTGAGTAGATGAGGATGTCGTCGATGAAGACCACAACAAACTTGTTAAGGAATTCCTTCAAAACCAAGTGCATCAAACACATGAACACTTCCGGTGCATTGGTTAACCTGAAAGGTACCACTGTAAATTCGAAGTGGCCATACCGGGTGCGGAAGGCGGTCTTGGGTATGTCCTTCTCTGCAATCTTGACCTGATGATAACCTGATCGGAGTTCAATCTTGGAAAACACCGTAGCTTCTTGTAACTGGTCAAAAAGGTCTTCAATCCTCGGTAACGGATACTTGTTCTTTATTGTCACCTTGTTTAGCTGTCGATAATCCACAAACATCCGCATGCTACCGTCCTTATTCTTAATAAACAACACTGGTGTACCCCATGGTGAGGTACTGGGTCTAATGAAACCCTTTTCCAGTAGTTCATCCAGCTGCTTCTTTATTTCCTGTAGTTCCGTTGGTGCCATCCGGTAAGGTGCCATCGAGATGGGAGTAACTCCGGGTACTAGGTTGATGGTGTACTCCACTTCTCTGCTAGAAGGCAATCCCGATAAGTCTTCTGGAAACACATCAGAGAACTCCTTCACGACTAGTATATCTTCGAAAGTAGGATCTCGAGTTTCTTCGCTTGAGATATGGGCCAACAAAGCATTCGGACCATTCGGCTTCATTCCACAATCCTGAGTAGCAGAGATACTACATGTTGTTGCAGCTCTCCTTATACCGGTCAGGACAATGGGTTGATTTTCGGTCGTCCTCAGCATCACCTGCTTGGATCGGCAATCCACCATTGCTCGATACTTTGACAACCAATCCATGCCCAAGATTATATCAAATCCTCCCATGTTCATGACAATAAGTTGGGCAGGAAAGGTTTCCTTTCCGTATACTAAGGGTACATCCTTACATACACGGTTTAACCTTACTATAATTCCTGCAGGTAGCCTAACCCTCATTGGGTGTTCTAGTTTCTCATTCCCACAGTTATGTAGTAAGGCATAGTTCTGAGCTATAAAAGAATGTGTAGCTCCAGGATCTACTAATGTATGTGCAGCATTATCATAAACTGTAAAGGTACCTGCAATCACTTGAGCTTCATCTGGATCATCTTCCGTAGTAATCACAAAGGCTCTGGGAACTACTACACTTTGATTGGTGGCAGATTGTGTTCGTTTAGCGGGGTTTCCTCGTCCATGACCTTGTCCGAAACCTCCAATTCCACTTGATACACTTGCCATTGAGAATGAAACGGTTTGCGTCGGGCTAGAGTTCTCGGCCCTTCCGAGTTTTGGGCATATAAAACGATAGTGTCCCAGCTCATTGCATTCGAAACATCTAACGGTGGACAAAGGAGCTCTGGTACGGTAATCACCAGAGGTAGTTCCTCCAGTTCTGGTCTATCCTCCGGTAGAAGCTCTGTGGCTGTTGCTCCATCCATGCCCATATGATGCTAACGAGTTCTGGCCTCGTCCAACTACTGGTGCACTGGCTGTGGGAGCAAAGGTCTTCTTGTTTTGGCTCACAGGGACTGTTGTGGCTGCCCTCTTCTGGGCTTCTCAGCGAACTTCCTGTTGGTCTAACTAGGTTCCTTTCAGCCTTCTACGCATCTTTTACAGTAGGCTGGTATCTTGAATACTCCTTACACCCCATGATTGCTCTAATGTCGAGAAATGATGACATTTGGCTTCTGTGGTAGCCACAAGATTTCCCGCGTACAAGGACAGGCGGTTGAACTTCTCCTCATATTCTGTCACGGTCATGTTGTTCTGTCGCAGCTCTAAGAACTCATATTGCATGCTCTCTCGGAACTGGTCAGTGATGTACCTCTCCCTGAACATTTCCGTGAACTCTGTCCATGGCATCATTACAGGCTTCGGCATGTCTCGTGTGATGGATTCCCACCAAATGGCAGTAGTCTCCCTGAAGAGAGATGCAGCATAGTTTTCCCATCGATCATCTGCGCATCTCAGTTTGTGCATGACCTTGGTGGTTTAAAGCAACCACTCATCTATGTCACAAGGATCTGTTGCTCCAGAGAAGTTTTCAGCTCCAAGCATGGTTAGCATGGTGTAAACCGGATCATCAATCGATCCTTCATTTCGGACGATTTGGTTATGGAGAATTTGCGTCATCATGTGCATCATCTCCATGGGTAACGCAGGTGGTATCCCTTGTGCCCCTCCATACGCTTGTTGCCCACCTCCGGCTTGAGGTGGTTGGTCAACCGACACTTGGTCTCCGTCCAAGTGCAACTGTTCAGCAGGCTGGTGACCCTCAACTGGATCCATGTCGCAATGCCTATATGCAGATGCATGTAACATGTTAAGCATGTGGAGAGACCTATGCACAGCAAGCAAGCACAATAAACACCCAAGGACCTACAACCTCGCTCCGCTACCAAAATGAAGTGACCCTACCCAGGTTTACTATTTAACATAGTAAACACGTGGGTCATCTTATTATTACAGGGATTACATCCATGACATACAATAGAGCCAAACCAAAGCACAACATAATGTAGCAAACCACACACGATCCCCGAGCACGGTGGCAATTATTACAACAACAGTTTGAATAACAGAAGCAGAGTAACACACATCAGCAGCGGAAGACTTTTAAGTAAAAAAAACACACCACAAATGAAGGATGCAGCAGGTTATGGTTCCGGGTCTGGCAGAGGGTACTCCACAGCTTGCCTGGTACGATCCTGTACTAAGAATAATTCAATCTACGTGACCGAGTCACGTAGGCGAGGGGTGAGTCCGAAGTGCTCACCGGGTAAAATCCACAAGTATTGATTAATATACAAGCAACAAGTACAACTAAGCTATCAAGAGCAATCAACACATCACAAGGGCACGTCAACATCCGAACTTACACTCACTGGTTGTTCTTCCTGACAACTAGCCTACTAGACTTAACCAAATTTTATTAGCAGGGCCCCTATCACAATTTAAATGTTGGCCATGCCTGGTAGCCGAACTAGCTAGTCCCAGGGTGCTCCCCGTTAAGTCCAAACTACCACAAAATTCGAGTCCTGCAGTCCTCGGTCGGGAGTCCCACAGCCTCCCATAAATCAATCATAACAAAATATCAAAGTGACTACCATCTGGCCGTACCAACACTTAACTGCGACTATCTAGTTGTCTAGGTGACTATTACTCCTACTCACCGTTATATGTTAGCTCTATCATTAATTCTCATCGCTTATCCCGAGTAGGCACTCTGCTCGCCCCCCCCCCCCCCCCCCCCCCCCCCCCCCCAACTCGTCTGGATACTCTCAATCACAACTGTCATCACTAGTGTTCTCATCTCATATTTATTGTATGGCAAGAACAACTAAAGTAGCAACAACACAATAACAAGTCCATCAACTACTCACAGTCATAACAAAATATTATCAACAAGGCATATAATATCATCAAACCACAACTCGGTGTACAAGCAGCATATTAACAATTACTTATCCTCACCTTGGCCGATAAATTCCTCGTGAGTTTCTCCCACGGGTTCCAAGCCCTCGTTCTCGTTTCCTTCACCTAGATGTATTATCACACAATCACATAAATGCACAACAAAAATGATATGCATATAATTATCTATTTTCATAATTTGATTATTGCACATAAATATTATTTATACCTGATTTTATATATTTGGTATTTATGTATATATATATATATGTATACACGTTATGTGCATATAATAGTATATTGTACCGTGTTATTATTATTGTTATTATTATTATTATACCTCCATATTTTATATATATATATATATATATATATATATTCATGCATATTACTATCTTTGATGTTAATCTAATTCTGGGCAGGGCATGTATATTGATGTGAATAATTGGCCAGCCCACATGCAAGTCCATGAGCAGGCCTATGGTTCAAAGCATTGGCCAAACACTCAGGCCCACCCATGGACCCAGTTCGGCCACAAGTCCAGCTCGCAACCGGTCGGGTCAACTCACCCCTAACACGGCATACCGGACTGCAGCACGAGGAAGGAGAAGCTCGGCCACGACGCGACGTGAGGAGGACGAAGGCGGGTTGGCTTCAAGTGAAGGGCGGCGGTGCGAACAGACGGGCGGAGGAAGGTGACGAGGTAGCTCCTCTCGGCTTGGCGTCGTCGTCGAGTGGAGGGGCTGACGCGGCGCGGTGAGGAGGACGACCGGTGGCGGCGGTTGCGTTCTGTGGTTGCAGCGGCGAGTCTGAGGGGGAGGAAGGTAGATGGTGGCGGCTGGGGACGGTGGTCGTCGGCAGTGAGGGTGAGGAAGGAAGAGGATGAAGGAGGTGGGGTGCTGCGTGTTTCGTTTTGTTTGTTTCCTTTTTCTTTTTTTAAAAAAAAACAAGAATAAACTGTACGGAGTAGGAAGAAAATGGGTAGTTACTGGGTTTATGGAGAGTGCAGGTGTATGGTTTGGCAGAAAACCATGGCTTTTATAGCCATAAGAGAAGGAAAAAAAAATATGATTAAGGCAGACAAGATTAATGCTGGGGATAAAATAGGGATATAGAGATATTGACCACATTTCCATAATGGCGCATAAATATGGTAGTGCATGAATAATTAAGCCATTTTTCTATAGTGGAGCAGAATTATGGTAGTGCATCAATTATTGAGCAGAGAAAAAAAAAAATCTGAACCAGCAAAAGACTTATATGCCCTACTAGTTCTTGTTGCTGTAAAACTAACCTAGGGGTATAATCATCTTTTCATGGTTTCCCATGGTAAATCACTATATAAAAGAATTATCGTCTCAGTAAAAACGTAAAATCTTACCTGGGTTGTTACAATTTTAACCAAAATAATAAAAATACATGATTTGTTACGTAAAATTACAAAAGATGAATGAATAATTTATAAATACAAAAATCACTATTAATTCCCCTTACATTTTTCATAATTTAATTTAATTTATTATTCTTTTCCATAATTGGGAACATAGTTTTGTATTAATAATAATGAATTTCAGAATGTCATCATAATAATATATTAGTATATCATGTCGAAATACATTAAAAAATAATAAACTAATTTAATAATTTCTATTTATATAATTTATTGATTAGTTTTAATTTGAATAATTATTAATATTAAAAATAATTATATTATATATTACCGTGTGCATCGCACGTGAAAAAAACTAGTTACTTAAAAAAACGAAATAAAACCTCTTTTTCATCCCTATAATACTCTGCAAAATTATAAGTTATCCCTGTAACATATTTTAGTTGTATTTCATCCCCCGGTAGTTTTATTTTGTCTAATTTTGTCAATTTAACCAGGATTTGATTAAAAAAATTATAGTTGCTAATTTTTCCACTCCAAGTCAAGTAGGTGAGATACATCTCAGTGCTCTTCTCCTCTTAGAAAGACATAGAGTATGTTTGATTTATGGATTTGATTTGATACGTGAGTCTTATCTAGCTGATTTGGGCTCCAAAAATTCCTTGTGTCAACACTTTACCGACAAACCAAATTTTGATGACTTCAATCTTAACAATAATAGTTATACATCAAAGAAGTCTGCCCAAAAAGTTCTAATTTCAAGGTCTTTCTTTTTGGACGAAATACTAGGCTAAAGATGCTAATTTAATTCTACTCCCAAAGTGTTGATTATTGATTAATATCATTGTGGTAGTGATTACACTAATAAAATTTCAACAGAATTTATGGTGAAATTATCTGTTCCATTAAGTCTGTCGAGGGCTTAGTAATTAATGCTTTAGTTCTTTTACTGCATTTGTCAGAGGTAGTAGATAAGGGATAAAGGGACAAAGGAATAATTTTTTTTTTTTGTCAGCAACAAAGGAATAATTCTTTGATAATACTAGTATCCATTTTTTTTAACTTTTAGATTTGGTCATTTGTTTTTGTTGCTATCTGCTAAAAGTAGTGGAAGTACTAGATTTAGTCATTTAGAGCGTGACAATTAGACTATTTTCGGGGCTCGTTAACATAAAGTTGTAAAATCATTGTTATATATATTTAGAAGATATTTTTGATCAGAAAGACATTTTTCCTACGGCTACGAGCATACGAAGATAGCCAAAAACGCCACGGTGATTACGTTGGACGAAAAGGACACCAAATAATGGTAATAATCAATCAATGTGGTAATGATGGGTAGACAATTAAAGTGGCGATCTGGCAATGCCGACAAATGATAATTGATCGAAGAAAAATTGTCAAAGAAGATAGGCTTGCTGCCAAGTCATTATTATTGATGAATGTTAGCTGGGAAATGAAATAATTAACGGTGATTTTTTTTGGTACATAATAATTAACGGTGATTATGGCCATGGCTTGCTCTAATAAATACTACTTTCCTCCTTGATAATTAGGAGAGATTAATGAAACTAATCAACCATGGAAAGGTAATGACGATCTCATCCTTCCAAATAAGATGGATGTGCTGCTGAGTTGGTTCTTTAATATAATAACAGAACTATTATGATGTTTAAGCTTTTGAATCCATGTGACTTCCTTTCAAGGTACGCTTCTCTGTATCTCTTTTGTTATATTATAAATTTAGTTTTTTTTTTTGATAAATTTAGTTCTACATGGATAATTGAATGAAGTGAGAATATAAATTGAAATATCTTATAACTTGTTTCTTTTGTTAAAATATAAATTTGTTTTTTTATCAATTATTGAAAGAAGTGAAAATTACCTCCTCTGAAAAATTAATCAATATTCAGTTGGAGAGAAAAAAAACCCAATCAAACAATCAATCAAAAACTTTAATAACAAGCCAAGGTGAAAAGAAGAAGAAGAAGAAGAAGAAATTGAGCTTGCAGTAAAAGTTTTGGTGATTATCTGACGAAAAAAAAAAGCGTTATGGTGATTATAGCGTGGGAGCAAGGAAAGTTTGGATCATACTCTATTCACTCATTCTCGCGTGTGTTGTCAACCTTTTTCTTTCTTTTTTCTGTTTCGAGTGGAAAATATTGCTACTTTGAAAACAATAAAAATCAAGAGGCATTAATTCTTGACCAAAAGCAAAAAGAAAAATCAAGGCACATGAAAACCCACCCCTAACAAACAAAATTGCCGTGTGTTTTCTAAAAAAAAAAAAAAAGGCTCGCAATCTTTAATGTGAAGATGCCAATCCTAAAAGTATATTCTGCCACTTGCAGTTGAACAAATGGATTTAGACATTTTAGTGCAATGGCGATATGTACCTAACCCACCACACTTCATTCCAAGAAAACAAGTATATATATCTTTTTTTATTGAAATGAAAAAAAATTAAGTATATTTCCAAACAGCAGCTCTTTAAAATGATAATGACCATAAAAGGCCAAGCCGGCTCAAACGTCAAATCATATTAGCTAGAGTCATTTGATAGAGAACAATAATTTGTTTTGGTGTGAGGAGAACAATCATTCAAACATGCATGAAGAATATTCATTAAAAAAATGAGAAATCAATCATGCAAGAGCCAAATTAATATTGGGAATCTCAGGCCCTTTTAACTCCAAATTAGAAAATATCGTGAGTTAAAAGGGCTTCTGTTATGTTTTTTTTTGCACAAACTTAAAAAAGACAGATTGTCTACCAATTCCGGGCACTTTGTCGTGGCTGAAATATTTTCATTTTTGTTTGAGTGTTGACACATTTGTTAGCATAAATATGGGATTAGTAGGATAATTAGTGCTAATCTTTCTTTGATTATGTTTAATTCTTATTATAATTTGATTTTGATGATTAATAAACTCTAAATTAAAATATTGTGTGATCATTGATTGCTAAGATATGTTGACAACATTTGATTTCTCTCCAGAATCAAATGTGGTTTCCTTCAAGATCATGTGGTTCTATATATAGTTATCTAGAATTGTTAACACTAACTTTTTGCTACAACAGGCTTTTGACGTGTTGACTTCTTAAATGCTAACCATGTTATATTTTGGCACTCTATTTGTTATCTCACATTTGTTGGAAGTGACTCTGGAGGGGGAGTGGAGAGCTATAAAGAAACACTCACTCCTCTCTTTTACGTATCATAAAATGTGTATTACATACTCTTCAATAAATATAAAGAGCAGATCGCAATAGGGGTGCTCCAGAAAAGTAGGCAAATATTGGCCGAATTCCACTATCAAACTTTTAGGTGTGTTCCTCCCTTGTCTCTTTCATTATTCCGCTTATTGTTCTTTTTGTTGTGCATTGGTGATATAGTATTAAATATTCAATACTTTTGTCGAGAGTATAGGTTGTGAATTTTCCGTTTAATTTACTATTTGTTTGTCTTTGTGGAAATTCTCCGAGTTTTTCCCAAGAAATGGTAGCGGAGCTGATGGTTTGTCCTTAGAGCTATTTGTTGAAATATTGTATTGTTAAATACTATCTTTTGATTTTGTAATGGTGAAAGAAGGTTAAAAAAAGCCTACTTGGGAGATGGCTTCCATGTCCAAATGGTCGAGGCTTCCGATATTTAATTTGAAAATTGTTGTGGAGATATTTGATGGTTCCGGTGATTTTGGTATGTGACAGTGTGAGGTCTATGGCTCACTATTCCAACAAGACTTTGATATTGCTATTAAAGAGAAAAAGCCTGATGATATTAGTGACAATGACTGGGCTAACATAAACAAGTCGACATGCGAAGCAATTCAATCGTGGCTGTACAAAGAGCAAAAGTATGCATTAAAAAATAAATTTTCTGCACAAAAAACGTGGGAGGCATTGGAAAAAATAATTTCTTGAACAAGAGTGGCCAGAATAAAGTTCTACTAAAGAAGAGATTATTCTAGTTTGAGTACCAGCTGGGTACTATTATTAATGAATACATCACTTTGTTTGAAAAGTTAGTTGCAGATTTGTTCAATCTGGATGTCTTCTTTGAAGACGAAAATTTGGCTTTGATGTTGCTATCGTCTCTTCCCGATGAATTCGAGTACTTTGAGACTGCGTACTTCATGGGAAGGAGAATGATTCATTAGATGTTGTACATTCGGCTTTGTACAGTCATGAGTTGTGAGAACGGGATAAACTGAAGAACAATGCAACTGCGGTGTGAGGACACGACCAGAAATCCGACCTCCTCACCTTACTCCTTCTTCTTATCCAATCCAACAATCAAAAGAGTCGCCACTCGGATTTTATTTCTAGGGAAAAACCATAAGCATCAATCTTTCTTAGGCATCAAACATAAGGGACCGATCTAGCGAACCTAAGATTGTTGGATTCGGGGGTTCGTCACGGGTAGGAAGGGGTTAGCATCCTATCCGTGTTGGGGCGAAACTTTGTGCAATAAATGGGTTAAATGGTGTGCCTTGTGTAAGTGTGAGAGTGTGAAAACAAAATTACAGCAAAGATAATTACATCTAATCTAAAACAAAATGAGAAAATAAATATAGTAGGGCTTGAGTTTCCACCACTAGAAACCACCTACGTACCCTAGCGACCAGGTTCAAAGCCCACATAGTTCTTATAAGTCATCAATAAAAAATAAATCATGTCAATAGCAAACATCTCAAAACATCAACAATACAGAAAATCAAAAGAGATTTTAACCTTTCCTCTTGTACCTCTCCTCTAGCTCCTCGACATGGGTTTCTTTCTAACCCCAATTCTTTTACATTTCTCAACTTCACCTTGATTTCTTCTTGATTCCCACTTGCTGGAAGTTTGTTGATGCTAAACTCCACAAGAATTTCTCTAGAGTAACAATAGAAAAGAGTGTTTAAGAACTTGGAGAAGTAGAGTTTCCCCCAAGCTTTTTCTAAGCTTAAAAGAGAGTGTGTAATCTAGTCTAATAGTTCTCGGCTAAATCGCATATATAGGGTCTGTACTGTTTCAAAAGTACCGTTTGGGGGTCTGTACTTTTTTCTGTCCCTTTTACGGGTCTATACTCTTAGTTCCCGTCCCTTTTAGGGGTCTCGGGCAGCCCCGCTGATGACGTGGACTGCCCAGCCCAGCGGTAAAATGCACGCGCCTTCTTTGTTGACACATGGCAGCGCGTGAAGTGCGTGACGTCCACGTTACCGTCCAGCATGGCATGGTGGGACCTACCAACGAATTTTTCCAGAAAAAGAAATTACAATTTATTAAATTTCATATTTAATTTTATTAAACTCACTAATTCGAAATTTTTAAACAAATTAAGCCACCTCACCTACGATTAAATCAATGAGCAGCACCCCTTATACCCACCAAAATCAAAACACCTTCTCAAACAAAAACCCCGAAACCCTCAAAATTGAGGGAGGAGTCGGGAGCTGTTGGCTGCTTTGGAAGGAGGCGACGACGGGACGTTGGGGCTGGACTCGTGGAGGAGCTCGGCTGAGGAAGTGGTGCGGTACCAGATCTGCCCGGGGTTGGCGGCCATGGTCAGACGCCCGGTACCAAAAGACGCCCCAACCTTATCTTCTTCTCCCTCATGCTCAAGCACTCCATAATCGTACCCAAGTCCATGCTCTTTGTTGCCGTGCCCATCCCCCTCACAGAGGCTAAAATAAAACTAACCAAATTCTGATCTCACACCCATGGTTTCAAGAAATCCTAATTTCCTAATTCCTTTTTTGAACAAAATCCCTAAATTTCCCCAAGCAACCCTGTATATATTTTTTTCAATTTAATTTTCTTTTGTGTGGGTTGGGTGTGGAGTGAGGAGAAAGAAGCTGGTGGGTTAGCGGGTGTGGAGCTCGCCACATCTAGTGCGAGGGGGAGAGGCGGTCTGAGGAGGGGGATCTCAAGGAGAGGAGGTGGCCGGTGGTGGCAGCGCAGTAGGTAGGCATGGGTAGGCGATGGGCTCCTTGTTCTCTCTTTTCTTCGCTTCATTTCCAATTTTTTCTTAATTGGTGAGGGTGTTGATCTTTCTATGTTGGATTGTGGATGGTGGCGTGGTGTTGTGTTGAGGTGGATGGTGGCAGGTTTGGGTGCGACTGGAATCGAGTTGGCTGGTGTTTTTCGGTGGTGGACTTGAATGGTTGAGCTAATGGTGTTTTTTTTTTTGTACATGAGCTAATGGTGTTTTGATTAATTGGGACTGATTTTTCCTCTTTTTTTTTTGGTTTTTGTCAAACAAATTTCCAAGATTTGTTCGGTGGCCTCCATGGATTGTTGATGTGTATTCCTGCAAGTTGTGTATTTATCATTAATGTATGAATGGATGAATGCTATTACTGTTTTTTAAAAAATACAAATTAAAATTGGATTGTGGAAAATAGGAAAATTATTTTTTCAGAAACAAATCCGAAAGTGGGCCCACAGTGCATATTAGACAGCGCGTGCATTGTACGCGCCTCAGGGGCTGCCACGCTTACAAAAATGTGGGCACGTGCATTTTACCTCCGGGCTGGGCAGTCCACGTCATCAACGGGGCTGCCCGAGACCCTTAAAAGGGACGGGAACTAAGAGTACAGACCCATAAAAGGGACAAAAAAGAGTACAGACCCCCAAACGGTACTTTTGAAATAGTACGGATCCCATATATGCGATTTACCCAATAGTTCTCAATGTATTTTTGAAGGGTAAAAAAGTTTTTCTTGTCCCTTCACTTTTTTATTTTTGCATTTGTTGTCCCTCTTCCTTTTTATTCACTCAACCTGTCCCTCAACTTATAAATTACCGGGTCACCTTATCCTTCTTACCTCCAGTAGCCGGTTGGTGCGTGTGAGGCTGACACGTGTCTGTGGGGCCCACTCTATCTGATTTTATTTTTCTTTTTTCTCTTTCTTTCTTTCCTATTCTCTATTTTCCGGAAATCCTTTTTACAATTTTTTATAATTTATCTTTTATAATTTTTATTTTTTTTGTTTTCCTAAAAAAATCATGCACCGCAACCATCGTAACAACCCAAGCCTCTCAACTTCATGTCTCTTTTTTTTTTTTAATCTACAATTTACTAATTTCTTTCACTTTTTCCTTTTTGATAATTAACTTCTTTCACTTTTGACGGCAACAAATACCAGAGGGGAGGAAATAAAAATTAAGAAAAAAAAATCAAACACTGATAAAAAGAAGAAAGAAAAATTCTGATAAAGAACAAAATGTTAATCTTTACTCTTTAGATTGAAGAAAAAAACTACTCAAAATTTGTCAATCGTGAAAAGCTCCTTCCTTCCTGATCCTTTGATGTCTAGGAGTTCATTGCCCCAAAATTCCGCCTCCAATCTGCAGCACCCACCCACAGCCACCGTTAACCGGAGCACCACACATACCCAACACAACCCAAGCCAGAAATGCAAGAACAAACAAGCCCATAGACACCACCAAAATAACTAAACCAATAGAAACTTAAATTCACCCATCTATCCCAACAACACATTTGCAATCAAATAGGCAGTAGAAGAAATCAAGAAACAAAAAGAATGGGGGGGGGGGGGGGGGGGGGGGGGGGAGTGGGGGAGAAAAGAGAGACAGTGGCCGTGTATACTGCTCTGGAGTTACCGAAAAACCAGAACAATAGCCCTCTCCGTGTTGGGTTCCATGTCTTCTTCCTCCACTATCGGCGGCAACCCAGCTTCCTGTACATACACCACCAACCAAAAACCGATCAATCGTCACAAAACGATGTTGCTTAATTAAAAATTCCACAAAGATTCAAAACAATAGGAGGAGGAGGAAGTAGTGTTTGTGTACTAACCAGGCGACGAATCTTTCGAGCGGGAGAAGTGAGGGAGAAATCGGAGAAGTCGTCGCTCACATCCTCCACCTCCTTCCTCTTCATCCTCGTCGCCATCGAAGGAGGACACGTATCCTCTAGCCATTTTCCCCTAAAACAGAAAAACCCTAACTAGCTAAAGGGCTTGGCTTCCTGTAACCGAAATCGATCACGACGAGAAGGGGAAACCAAAAGAGAAGAAAAGGGAATTGAGCTCCTGCTTGTTTTTTTTTTTTTCTATTGCTGGTTGGTGGTTAATATATGCTGTTGTTGTGGTGGATCGGAGGCGCTGACCTGCTTCTCCCACTGGAACGGCTCCCCCTTCATGTGCTTGGCCATCAGGTCGAGGAATTGGGGAAGTCGAACGGCGCCACGCTCCTCCTCGGTTGGTGGTTGGTTGATAATGGATCTTTGGAAGAAAGAAAATCAGATTCTTTTAGGAAGGGGTAAAAAAAAGAAAATGAGATGGCGGTGGTTGCCTGGTTAGTGGTGGTGGCGGTGGAGGAGATGGTGGTGGTGGTCGTAGGAGTTAGTTTTTTTTTAAAAAAATTGGTTTGAAGATATTTTGAGAATATTGAGATGATTAAGTAGAAAAGGAGGTTTATATAATCATTTCTTTTAGCGAATCCCTAATAATTTTCTTTTATTGCTTTTCTCTTCCAGATAAAAAGATAAATAATGAGTCAGAGTTTTCTTTTTAATAATGATTTCGAATTAATTATCAGAATTAAAATTTTATTTGTTTTCCAATTATAAATAATAACTAATTCCATTTTTTAAAAATTGAAATGATTTCGAATTGATAGGCGTAAAAAATTCATTTTTAATTATAACTGATAATTAATTTCTTTTTTAAATTTGTAATGATATTGCATAAGGTGTCAGCCTCACACTCACCAACCGACTGCTGGAGGTAAGAAGGATAAGGTGACCCGGTAATTTATAAGCTGAGGGACAGGTTGAGTGAAAAAAAAGGAAGAGAGACAACAAATGCGAAAACAAAAAAGTGAAGGGACAAGAAAAACTTTTTTACCATTTTTGAAGTGAATGGGAGGCTCTATTTATAGAGTTCTGGGAGTGTACAGCTCGTGGACCTCATAATTGACAGGATTCTTGCTGAAATTCTGGTCCAGAATGTGTGTAATTGATTAATGGCAAAACAAATAAGGAAAAATCGCGTTTCCAGGGATCCATGTTCGCCACTGGTAGGCGGTCATCACATGATGACCGCCAGCAGCGGCAGTCTTAGTGTCCATGGCCGCCGGGCATGGCGATCATGCCGTCATGTTCGCCTGCCACTAGCTACAGTAACACGTTTTTTCTATTTTTTTCTTTTTTAGTTCCAATCACCATTAATTTTGGGGCTGATTGCTTTTCAACGTAAGATTAAAGTTGTCAGACCAGGAATCACTCCATTCTTGTAGGCTACTCCTATCAATCACTCCAATTAACATTAATACACCCTAACTAGCCCAAAATCAACTCTTTTTTTATCATAAACTCATATATCCTATAAAAAGTAATTTTAATTCTGATTCTCTACGAAAATTAGAACAAAAAATGGGCTGCAAAGGCTGAGCTTTACTGGACCAAGCTCGTGTAGATATCCATATCTCATTAACCAAATTTTATAAAATACTTTAAGCCCAGAATTAAATCTTCTAACTAACCTTGGGTTAAAACACTGTAAAAGCTTAAATTAAAGTCCAAATTTGGGTGTTCACATGCGGCAGATGAAGTTTTAATGGCAAGAGGTCGACAACAGAGCCAGTTGAAGGGGAGAAGAGGAAGATCTAAGTCAAGAAGCAGAGCTGCCAAAGATGAATGCGCTTTTTGTCATGAGAAAGGGCATTGGAAGCAAGACTTTCCGAAGTTGAAGAAGAAACGGAAGACTTCACAAGAAACAAATGTTGTAGAATGCAAAAGCGATATGGAGTCAGACATCTCTCTGGTTATTCACCTTTAATGTCACAAGCAGATGAGTGAATTTTGGATTCAGGTTGCACCAAAAATATCTGTCATATCTGGAAATGGTTCTTTGACTTTAAAAATCTCAATGAAGGGGTTTTTTTTATACGAGCAACAAAATTTCATGTAAAACAACTAGGATAGATTCAATCAAGCTGCAATATCATGATGGATTAACCAAATTTTTGAGAGATGTTTGGTATGTTCCATAGTTGAAGAAGGATCTCATCTCTTTGGGGGTTTTAGAATCAAAAGGCCTAGTTATTACTATGCAAGATGGAATACTTAAAGCAATATCAGGAGCTTTGATGATGTTAAAAGGTATGGGGAAGAATAATCTACATTACTACCAAGGTAGTACAATAGTTGGGATAGTAACAGTAGTAACGTTTGGAAGCAAGATGGATGCAGAGGTAACAAAGCTTTGACATATTCATTTGGGATGTGCTAGTGAAAAATCCTTGCAAATTCTTGCCAAGCAGGAATTGTTGAAAGGTACACAAATTTTCAAATTAGAGTTTTGCGATCATTGTTTTATGGAAAAGCAACGAAGAGTGAAGATTGGTACTGCTATCCACAATACCAGAGGGATTCTGGACTATGCGCATTCAGATGTGTCAGGACCTGCCAAGACTTTGTCACTTGAAGGGAGACACTCTTTTGTCACCTTTATTGATAAATTTTCCAAAAGAGTATGGGGTGTTTACAATGAAGAAAAAGGATGAGGTGTTTGGAAATTTCCTTAAGTAGAATGCTCAAATTGAAAACCAGGTAGGAAGAAAGATTAAATTTCTCTAAACAGATAATGACGGAGAGCATACGAGTGAGATCCTTTCATGAAGTTATACCAAGATTGTGGCATAGTTTGGCACTTCAGAGTTAGAAAAACACCAAAACAGAGCGGGGTGTCAGAGCGTATGAATAAGACATTAGTGGAGAAAGTTCGATGTATGCTGTCAAAAATTTTTGGGTTGAGGCTGTGACATATGCTCAACCTTTTGTTAATCGGTTGTCATCTCCTAGTTTAGAAGACAAGACCCATTTGGAGGCATGGTCTGGGAAACCTGTAATTAATTATGATTCTTTGCTTGTGTTTAGTTCTAATGAATAATATCATGTGAATGAATCGAAGTTGGATCCACGGGCAAAGAAGGCTTTTTATATGGGCCTCAATGCTGGAGTGAAGGGATACCATTTATGGTGTCTAGAGGCAAAGAAGACTATTATCATAAAAGATGTTATCTTTGATGAATCTATCATATTAATTAAGGTAATCGAGAAGAAGCTGATGGTACTTCACACAAGTGGAGTGTGTTACAAAGTGTATGGAGTTCGAGCATACCAAGGTGATTCCAGCAATGAGCACCAATAGTGACTCTCCATTGATAGAAGAAGTGTCAGATAAAGAAGAGGTTCCGACCTAAGAATCTTCGCAGCAGATGGAGTCAATTGTTATTCGAAGAGCAAGACGAGAAATTCAGTAACCAGAACATCTTATTGAAATGGTGGCCTATGCACTTCCAGTCATTGATGATGTTCCTTCTACTTTTTCAAAAGCCATTCAAAGTTATAAAAGTATAAGATGGAAAGATGCAATAGAAGAAGAGATGGAATCTCTTTAGAAGGAAAAAAACATGAAAATTGACACAACTGCCTGTGAACACCCATAATGAGATGATTTGGTCTTTGGCAAGGATATATTATGATTTAATTTTTAATAGAATATTAATATTTTGTTGATTTGAATTTTTATTATATTTTACTTGGTGATTATTGAGATGATTTAATCCTGGATTAAAATATATTAGAGGTTTGATTTAATAAGATATTGGGTATTTTATCTGTGTGGTCTTTATTTGTTTTAGCCTATTATTATTGGGATGATTTAATTTTGGGTCAAAAATAAATTTAAAGTCCAAACCAATAAGATATAGACCCTACAGCGATAGCAGCCCATAATCACACATTACCTGTAGCTAATTTTAATTCTGAATTTCCAATTTTCGTGAAAATTCAGAATTAAAATATATCTTTTTCCTGTTTTGTGTTTTTGTGGTAAAAGGAGTAGAAAAAAGGTAAAGAGGTAAATTTTGATGTGTATTTGATAAATAGGAAAAGGTAGGGTTTAGGAGACAAGTTAGGAGTGTTTCTGGGTCAGGGAACATTCTAGAGGGTGTAGAAAACAACTGAAATTTAGATTAAAAAGGAAAAGTGCTAAAAAAAGGAAAAGAATGGGAACTGTACCCAGGATCCGATGGTCATGGAGACATGACCGCCAGGCCTGAGCGGTCAAGACGAGAAGACCGCCGGCCCATGACGGTCGTCACGATTGGCCGTCAAGACGGGAAGACCACTGGCCCATGGCGGTCGTCACGACATGACCACCAGGGCTGGGCGGTTATCGCTTCTAGTTTCAAGAATTTTTCTCTTTTTTCCTCTTTTCTTGATCCTACTCTTAACTGTCAGATCTAGAGGGATCAATCTCGACCCTAGGATTAAAAGGATGACCATTGAGACCCTAAACACTATAAATATGACCCCCTACACTCAGATTAAAGACACATTATTCTCTTCTTTTGTATTTACAATAAGCTTAGGTGCTTGGAGAAACTCTTCTTCTCCAAGCCTAGGGATCTTTGTTTAAGTTGTTATTCTGCAGAAATTTTCTGAAGAGGAGTAGCAAAGTGTTGGCAGTGAGTGGAGATCAAGAGAAGAGCATAAAGAAGGCGGTTGGAGGGCAATTCCGGTGGTGAAGAGGTGCTGATCCCGAGTAGTAATCCCTGTTACTTGTACTCTTAGTAAATTGATGATATCTGAAGTTCTAGATGTCAGTTTGTTACATTCTTGGTGTCTTTGGAAATATAAGAGGGAGATCTACAACTTTGATGTTCGAGCCAGAAGCTGATTCGGCCGTCTTCTTTACTTAAATTATGGTTGAATTTGACGCAAAAGTGAGCTAAGGAGTGGGAAGAGAGTTGGGTTAGCAAACACCCAATCGCAAGGAGCTAGAGGAGGGCTACAAGAGGTAACACTAAACTCTGATCTTTTTTTGTTGTTGATGATTTGATGCTGTTATTGATGCTTTGATTGTTGTTTGGTGCCTTGTAAGAACTACGTGAGCTTTGAACCTGATCGCCGGGGTACTTAGGCCGATTCTAGTAGGAGTCTCAAGCTCAATTATATTTTTTTTCTATTTTGTCTTTGATTTTCGTTTTTTTGTTGTTTGTTGCATAAGGCATAGTTTTGATCATCAATTGCACATGATTTAGCTCCAACATGGATGGGTGCCTAACACCTTCCCATCTGTGACGAACCTCCGATTCCAACATCTCTAGTTCGTTATAATTGGTTGCCATAAGAAATTGTTGATGCCTAAGAAAAGTTTTTCCCTGAATTTTGCCCTGCAGTAAAATTCGTGTGGCGACTCCCTTGATGTTGGATGTTGGTTTGAAGAAGGTGTAGGGATTAGATGAGGAGACCAATCAATTTTTGATCTGGTGCTCACACTACAAACGGAAAGGAAGGGAATTGGATGCAAATGGATATTTGCAAAAAAAAAGAAGGTTTTCTTGACAATAATAATGTTCCCTACAAGGCAAGATTGGTAGTTAAAGGTTATACTTAGAAGGAATGAATTGATCATAATGAGACATTTTCTCTAATTGTTCAATATTTCCCTTTTAGAATTTTATTAGTTTGTAGCACAGTTGAATTTGGAGCTAGCTCAACTTGATGTGAAGACTGCGTTCTTGTACGGTGACTTGAAGGAGGAAATCTACATGAAGTAGCCAGATGGATATAAAGCTACTGGCAAAGAAAATTTGATGTGTAAACTAGACAAGTCGTTATACGGATTGAAGTAATCACCGAGGCAATGATACAAAAGATTTGTTAAGTTTATGATGGGTCAAAAGTACACAAGAAGTAAATACGACCATTATGTATATTTGAGTAGACTTCAAGGTGGATCCTACATTTACCTACTCTTATACGTTGATGATATGCTGATAGAAGTAAAGAGCCAAGTCGGAATTGACAAGTTGAAGGCTCAGTTGAGTAAAGAGTTTGAGAAGAAGGATTAAAGAGAAGCCAGAAAGTTTCTCTGAATGGAGATGAGTAGGGACAAAGAGAGAGGCAAACTTTGGCCCACACATAGATAGCATTTGAAGAAAATAATACAACATTTTGGGAAGAATGAAGAGTCAAAATCTGTAGGTACTCTACTTGCTCCTCACTTGAGACTTAGCAGATAGTTATCTCTACAAATAGAAGAAGAATGAGAGTACATGGCAAAAGTTCCATATGCTAATGCAACTGGAAGCTTGATGTATGCAATTTTATGTACGAGACCAAATATTTAACAAACTGTTAGTGTTGTGAGCAAATACATACATGATCCTGGCAGAGGTCATTGGCAAACTGTGGAATGGATCTTTCGGTATATCAAAGACATTGTAGAATTCGACTTAGTGTTTAAGCGGGTTGAATTACTTAGTCAAGGCATAGTTGGATATTGTGATTCAAACTATGTAGGAGATTTTTGGATAAGCAACAATGGACAAAGGGCTATTTTTTCACTTTAGCAAAAGCCCAAGTTAGTTGGAAGTCTATTTTACAGTCAACAGTGGCTTTGTCTATAACAGAAGTTGAGTATATGGCTATTACAGAAGCTATACAAAAGGCAATTTGGCTTCATAGGTTGCTAAAAGACTTGGGAGTTAGTAAAATTAGCTTGTAGTATATCCTGACAGTTAAAGTGCTATTCATTTAGCAAATAATCTAATTTTTCCTACATGGAGAAAGCATATCGATGTCCGCCGTCATTTTTGCGGAAAATTTTTGAAGAGAAGGAGATACTTCTTCAGAAAATTTTGACTACAAAGAATCCTGCAGATATGTTGACCAAGATGGTGACAAGGGCAAAGTTTGAATATTGTTTTTTTTTCTTGTGCAAATGATATTTTATTGATGAGAATATTTACAGAGTTTGAAATTGTACAAAAGCAAAACATGAAATAGCAATGTTACAAGACGGGGATGGGATATACTAAAGCATTAAGAACAGGTACAAAGGTAGATTTCACAGTGTTCATGAGGGATTTGCAAGCATATGAAGCTTGCGCTTAGGACCTCGCCATGATCTGAAAGCTTTAGCATTAGAAATGGCAAAAAATGCACTAAAGGGAAAATCCTGCTGCAGTGATTTCAACCAGAGAGTAGCATGCACTAAAATGCAATCAACCAATCCATCAATCTCAGTACTTGCAATCAACAATGTTTGAACGTTGTCTAGATTTGGTCAATATCTTGCGCTTTTGAGTTGGCGCCAGATGGTGCAAGTTGGAAGTACTACGAAGACTGTTCTTTATTTGATTTAGAAGATTTGCACTTGGTGGGACTACAAATAGCACGAAGTTGGAGATTTATTATTTTATAGCGCTTATTTGCTATCCTACATCTGTTGGAAGTGACTTTTGAGGGTGAGTGGAGAGCTATTTAAGAAATATCCCCTCCTCTCTTTTATGTAGCCTAAAATTTGTAATATTCTCTAAATATAAAGAGCAGGCCACAATAGTGATATTCCGGAGACTTATCCCAGCTCTAAAGAAAAATTATTATTAATTGATATGGATAATGTCAATTTAAAGAGGAAGTAATGAATCTCTCGTTCATTGCCTTATATGTTACAGAATGGTTGTATTTATAGAGTTACAACATGTCTCCCTTTGGTTCTGGCTTGTAGGATAATCCTCTTGGATCCATGATACCCAAGTCCTGGCTTCTCTGCAGAATTTTTGGGGAGCCGTTACTTTTTCCTCCTCCTCTACACTTTTCGCCGTTTTTAAGAGGTAAGGTATAGGGAGCTATCTAGGTGGTGGATTCTTAACTCGTGGGTTGACTGTTTGAGACACAGTGGGCTTTATGTTTTAAACCTATTACTTGAAATAAGTGGGCTTTACAATGTTTAACCATATCATTAATGGTCCACAACCATATATATTGATAGATAGAACTGCTATTTATTTTATGAATATAGAGATTGATCCAAAAAAAATAAAAATAATACTTAACAATGAAATACTTGGAATAGCCCATATACACAGAGCTTTTAGATAAATATGGGTCGAACAACGCTATCAAATTTCCAAGTGTTTTCTTTCCTTGTCTCTTTTATTATTCCACCTATTTTTTTTTTATGTGCATTGATGGTATAGTATTTAATATTCAATATTTTTGTCTCGGGTATAGGTTATAAGTTTTCTATTTAACTCACTATTTGTTTGTTGTTGTAGGAAAATTGCCCGAATTTTTTCAAAAAAACATCTTGTTTGGAGTGTTGCCCAAATGAGAGAAAAAGAGCATGGAGCCGTTGTCTCTCGCCTTTATACCTCACCGACGTTCCATGGTCCACACAAATCAGATATGGAACCATTTTTTTAATCAAGAAAAAGAGAGGCATTGCATCAACTAGAAGCAACATAATGGAAAATTCTGATTGAGAACTAAATTAATTTTAATCCCATTGTAGCCATGGATAGTGTGCCCCCTAACATTGAAATCTAAATAAAGAGATATGAAATCTATTTAAGGTTGGATCCTAGCAATTTGAGAGATTCTAAGACAAAAAATAGTACTTAAATTTGGTTTTTATTTCTGTGGTTAAACTTGTATATATTCATTCCTGGGTGAATCACTCTTGAAATCTTTTATAAAGGTAGTTCTTTTGCAAGATTAATTAAGTTTATTCTTACTGCATACTCAAGCTTAGGATTAGTTTGAAGAAATCTTAGCAAGTTGAGCTTGCTTATGTATGTATATGATTGCAAGGTTGAGGTTTCACCGTAAACCTAGTTAGTAGAGATTTTGAAATTCTAGAGATGCAACCTTTAAGTAGTAAATTTACTCCATCACGGAAAATCACTATAAGTCACTTGTGCAATTTTCTTTGACTCATATCTTTAGATTACTTCATATTAATTTTTCGGGTGTGTTCTTATCGGGTGAAAGTTTGATTTGTAATGGCTACATATTTAGTTTTTATTCGAAACCCGATTACCCTTAAGTCAAAAGATTAATTCACCTAATCCTCCCCCTCTTAGCCTTTTCTAGGCCTACTAATATGATATATGACGAGCGAAAAAAAGAGAGTACATGTAAGCTCTGTACAAATACATAAAAGACAAAAATAAACCTTTTTCTAAAAAAAAAACTCTTGTTATACGAATGTTCAAGCATTTATTTAGTAAATAAAGACAGACATGTATGGCTACGAAAGTAGAAAAAATCCATATTTTGCAGTGTAACAACCTGCCTGAACACGACCAAACTCCAATTATTTTTCTAAAGTTTTGCATCAATGTATATCACGGATACTAAGAAGATCCAATTTCTGGCCGCGGGCGCGCCTGCATTTTTCCTAACCTCTTACAAATACGATAACACTATCCATTCAGAAACGCAGGAATGTCTAATTGGGCAGCCTAATTAACGGATTAATGTCACATTTCGTCCCTGTGTTGCCTTCTCAAATTGAAATTCGTCCTTCTATTGAGTTTTGGTTGGTTTTGATCCCTCAGTTGTTCAATTTTTTAAGGTTTTAGTCCTTTTTACCAATTTTACCCCTAAATTCAGTATTTTACTGTTCAAACCAGTTTACCCACCCGAAATTCGACCCAACTAACCGACCCAACCCGAAACCTTTTTCAAAAATCTCCAGTAAACAAATAACTCTACCTCCCAACATCAAAAATTTTAAAATCATAAAAAAATACAAATTATTTTTTAAAAATTTTTTAAAAATTAAAAATCATAAATCAAATTATTTTCAAATTTTAAAAATTTTAAAATTTAAAACTTTCTTCTCCACGTGTTTTTTTTTCTTTTCTCTTTATATTTTTTAAGTTAAAAATTCACAAATTTAAATTTTTTTCTCTACTTTTGTTTTTTTTTTCTTTTTTCCCTCCTTTCTTCTTCACACAAGTCCTCTTATAGTAGTAGTCAAAAAGGCATAGTCGACTTAGAGTGGTAAGCTTTTTCTCTGCTTGTCTAGAAAAAATTATATTTTAAAAAAATTTTAAACTAAAAGATAATTTACTTTATGATTTTTTATTTTAAAAAATATTTTAAAAATATTTTTGTACTTTTTTAATGATTTTCAAAATTTTGATATTTGGAGGTAGAGTTATATATTTATTGGAGATTTTTTAATGAGGTTCCGGATTGGGTCGGTTAGTTGGGTCGAATTTTGAGTTGGTAAACTGGTTTGAATAGTAAAGTCCTGAATTTAGGGGTAGAATCGGTAAAAAGGACTAAAACCTTAAAAAATTGACCAACTGAGGGATCAAAACCAATCAAAACTCAACACAAGGACGAATTTCAATTTGAGGAGGCAACATAGGGACGAAATGTGACATTAATCCCCTAATTAACAGGTGATCAGCTCAATCTATGTTTGCATAAATGCCTAAGATGCATGGAATTAGAGAGAAGCAACACGAAATGGAATGGCAAGATATAAGAGTGGAAGGGGTACCCTTATTGCCTGGCACACAAAATCTAGTGATCCAGAAGAAAAATTGATCAGAAGAATAATTTATCTAACATTCTTCACTTTTCATGCCATATATAATAAGCAAATCCACATTGATCAAGGCCTACTCTGCCTCTTTCATTTCTTCACCCACAAAGGAGTTGGAGAAGAAAGAATACATTAATAGATTGGACAAATAAATATAAGGAACAAAAGAACATCTAGTTTGGTATACAAAACAGAAAAGAAAACACCACGATCACCTTCCCTTCCTCGGGTGCAATCTTGTATTCTATAGCGCGCAGTAGATGCACATCATCATCATCATCATCATCATTATCATCATCATGCTTCTCCACATGCATTTCACATTTTCTTCCCATGAAAATATCTGAAAGTCAAGATAGATATATATTTCTCATGCACATGATGATTCACCATCCGCAGAGCTAAGATGAGAAACCCTGGTATGATGACCATACTTCTTCTTGTTCCGTCCCCCACAAGAAATCGAAATCTCGAGCCCGAAAGCATTCCCCATGCACGAAAACAACCTCCCCCCGTCCGATTTTCGCCTTGTCTTCTTATTTCTCCTCTTGGCGTACACATTCCCTGCAGTATCATCGCTGCCATAGTCCAGCTTCTTCTTTATAAGGCCTTCTTGGCTGTTGGCCTCGGTCCAGCCATCGGAGATTGTGCTCCCTCCAGGAGTTGAAGCCTGAGGAGGTCTTTTCATCAATCCCTTGGCAATTTCCGCAGCTACTATGGAGGCAGAAGGGCCTACATCTGAATTAACCATGCTTCCATGTCCGGTGCCAATACCGCTTAATTGGTCTTTTTCTTCCTTCATGGTGGATTTCACGATCAATGTTCCCAATAACTGGGATATATGGCATGGAATTATAGATGCTGCTAGATAAGGGGCCTTTGCATATTCCTCAAAGTCCCTAACAACACCAACAATCCTCAAAGTCCTTATAGATGCCAACAACCCTGCCCCGAACTTTTCTCTTTCCAATATATATTTAGCTCCATTGAATAATTAAGCCTTTACTACTTTTGTCATTTTGGTCAAACTGATTTTGTTATAATTAGTTGCCAAGTTAGACTTATTTCAAAGCGGGTTGGAAACCAAATTTCACTTGAGGTGTTAAATAAATCTGTGAAAAAAAAAAAATAAACTTGATACAGTTATCCTATATCTAAGTAATTACTATTAATATTATAACAAATATAATTATATAAAATTTTAAAAAATTATTATATATTTGAAACAGTAATTATAATTTAGCAATATAACTAGAATATATATTCTTTCAAATGTAGAATGTATTAAAAACACCTAGTTATGCATCAGTAAACCTATTACTAATAAATGGGTGTGTCAACAAGTGATTATGCATTAAACATAATTACAATTCATCAAATATTGTACACAAGTTATAAATCGGTGACACTAAGGACTTAATTAAGAGAAAACAAGATATATATACTATTTTGCAAAAGTTTAGGGGAACTATATGATTAGTTATAAAAATCAGGGGAGCCATGGCTGAGGACACGCCACTGTTTATACTCTGCCCTTTCTGTAAATGTGATGTCGAGCACATGACTTTTAGATATTTTCCATGATTTGAAGTTATGTACAATAGTTCTGCGTTGCCTCTGTATTTCTTGTTGGACTTTTTTCAAATTCCTAAGCATTTAATAAAACAAAACTTACATTTTCTTTTTGGCTTGAGCGATATGGCCTGTTCTTAAATGTTGATATTGAGATGATAATGTTATTGTCCATGGATTAAGGTGCATGAATTTGAAAGGACGCAAGATAACCTCATTCTTAAACTTAGCCCATAATTTGGCCAGGCGTGGAGGTTGTGCACTGGTCTATTACTTGTGTTATGACATTGAATTGCTCAATGGCTTCATGTACAATATTTTTTGATGCTAATGATGATTTGATATATATGCAAGGCTCATTTATAATTTAATATAGGATTTAGTGCTTAATTACGAATTCCTATTTAACCCAGAAGGAAGACAAGTTTCATATAATTGCTTCATATTATATAGTTCTCTTTCTCTATGCACCTATTAATTAGTTTGTACAATACGAGTGAAGAATAGAGATGAGTTGAGAACAGGGTTGAAGGTTCTTCCTCTACTCAGCCGGATACGGCATCGGAGGATGAGGAAAATATTGAGTTATCCTTAAAGGTACTGGAAAGGAAATTTGGAGCTTTACTGGATAAAGCTGGTCCGAAGAGGAAAACTCGATATAGAAACCCTAAGAAATTCAAGAAAATCCTGTCTGGTGGAAGAGGATTGAGACCGACCGTGACGGGGGACAGTTCCACTCAGGATGGTGATTTTCTTGCGGGGAATGCTCGCGTAAACGGGATTGGGGCCTCTTCTTATTCTTCTCCCTCTGTCCACGTTGATGAGGTGAGGGAGACTATGTTGATTGCGGAGAAATTGGGTTTGAGCATCGAAGGTGAGCAGGGGGAGATAGCCCAGGTTATTAAGGCTTTGATTACAAAGGAGAAAGCGGATTGGGAGGCTGCTAATGCTACCTCATAAGGTGCCAGAATGCAGGGATGGTGAGAAGGAAGGAGCAGAATGGGTAGATTTGTGAACGTTTTGAATTGTCTCAGTTTTTAGAAGCAAAAGACAGATGGGAGTTGGTTACAATTGTTTATGCGAACTTGGTCTTGTCTGTATGAAACAAAGTGTGAAGGATGAAGTCTTTTGAATATTTGAAGTTGTGCTATCGGGTAGTTTTGACTCTATTGAGGTTGCAGCAATGGGTAATTTGGGGTTTTTTGTCCCACTCCGGGATGTGGAACTCTTCAAATATCAAGAAGCTCAAAAGAAAGGATCGGGATTTCGTCAGAAGCAGTGGAAAGGAATATTGAGGTTTTTATCTTTCTCAATTGCCTTCTGCACTTATTTCGTCTGGATTGTGATGGAGTTTAGAACCTTGGTTTGGGTTTCTTGATATCACTTATCTACAAGATTATCTTGGATCAAGACTAAGTAATCTTTATGCCCATAAAGAGTTAGGATTTCTTTTATTTTGTGTGTTAAGCTTGAAACCTCACCAGGATGGATGTCCTCTTGGTTGGGAAGGTGTTGGATCTTGCATGTGCTTGTATGTGCTCCTTTGCAGTATGGGTCAGCTCTTTGTTGACCCTTTTGCTCCTTGTTTATTTCTTGTAAGCCTTCACGAGTTTTTTAATACAAATCGTTTATATCAAAAAAAAAAAAAAGAGAGATGAGTTCATATGTCCTGAAGTTCATAGAATAAACAAAAGAATTGTACCATATAGAGAAGAGGAGGCCCATTTGGTTAAATTTTATTCGATAATTCAATTCAGTGTTTGTAAATTAAATTAAATTTTTATTTAAATAGTAATATTTAATTAAAATTTAAAATCTAAAACCAAAGGAATGCTACCTGGAATTAATGTTTGAGAGATGAATAACAAATTGAGACTTATGACTAACAAGTTTAGAAATTAGGTAACTTTAGTCAATTTTAACGATTCATTTTGAATATGATTTTTACCAAACATTAAAATGAATATAATTCAATTTTTTTTGTTTAAATATACCAAACGTCATAATTTAAATCATAGCAAAAACTAAACATGTAGGGGGCATTTGCCTGTTAAATAACAGAACAGTAATAACCTCTCAGTATTGGGCCATTAAAATATTGGTGGGAACCTGCAAAAAGTGTGAATTGCCAAAGTGTAAAACACAAAGGCATGCCAACTGCCAATCAATCATCAGCCCCCTTCTGTTCATTTTACTTTCAATTTACAAATTTATGAGAAACAGAAAAATCAAAGGCCATGAAAAGGACTTGCTTTCAGCTGCAAAACATTGTAGCGTTCACAGAAATGTTAAAAGTTATGGTCCATCAAAACCACAAGCTTTTCTTCCATCAAAAAAAGCTGTCAACACCCACCCACTCATACTTCGTTTCCTGAATCATATTTGATTATATACTCTTAATATCCTGCGGAACGCCTTGCCAACTCGGTCTGAAAATAAAACATTTTCAGAATTCAGTTCACAGTTTCCCCTTGGGAATAAAAAGAGATTTCTAAATGTACCAAGTTTACATGAACGCAAACAATCATAACCTCAAGTATTTGAACATAAGAAAAGCTACTTTGGGACATGACAATTGGAACTGCAAACCATGTATCATACAAATTGTACTACTATACTATAAATCACCAAGTGGCCACAAAACTTTTGCTATGCTTATCAAACATATCAGATAGGCAAAAAACTGAATACCAAGAGGAGAAATTTTATAGGATTGTTATCAAAGTTGCCATAGAAACAGTAGCTACTGTAGACACTCAATACCGGCAAGCAGCTTTGGTCTAATGCATTTCCAACTAGAAAAAGATGAAACAAATAATTCTTGTGCAGAACCTCCTGTGAGGATAAATATTCAAGCCTCTCCTCTATAAGAGCAGGAACATGTGAATTAATCCTATTTCCATTCAGAAACAAAACAAATGTATGTAACAAGTTCAGCAAACAACTTAATTAGCTTGGCTGCCAGAAAGTATGTATAGGCATGAACTCAACCTAACTTAGAACCCTTGCTGTAATGCATAAAAGTTTTTAGTTGCTGAAGATTATAGGATAGCCCTATACTGGTTTCTAAGGCAGTTCTCAGATAGAGTTGCCCCGAAAAAAAACAAAATTTGACATGTCGCCATTAATTATGACAATCTAGAACAAACACAGCATGATATTAATAGAACAAAAAACATAAAAGCTGCCAGGATTGAGCGCACCACAGTGTATGTACTTCTCCATCCTGACTTCGCTCCCTATAAGCTCAAGGCAACCAACTTCACTTAACAAATAAAAGACCTGATACCAAAACTTATATGCTTCACAAAATCAATGACACACCTCAAAAGCATTCTTTAGGTGGTCAAGTTCCTTATCAAGATCGTTGACGGCTTGGTTATAGGCCTGCATTGGCGAGGACTGGCTTGTTGTGTGAATCTACAAAACCAATTTAACAAAAAAACATGTTTTGGGCTTTACTTTGTAGCTAAATGTAAGTACAAATCAATTGTAAATCCAACAACCACAAAAATACTAACCCTAATAATGATCTTATACTTGAGAGGGTGAGGCAGCTTGTAGCCAGCAAAGAGAACATTTTCGTCGCGGTGCAACTGCCTAATCATACACAAAGAACAAAAAGCAATATTATAGCTACGATTAAGATCTGATTGAAAGGGAAGTAAGTAATGATACGGATGTGAAGATAAATGAATAAAAAAAAAGGGTAAAATACATGCGAACGATGTTGCCAATGGTGTGGTCTTCTCGTTCGATAGTGAACGACCCCGCATTGATGATCTTGGTGTCCCTCTCGAAGGTAACCCTTACATTATCATCACATACGAAAAGAAAATCAAATGAAACAGAAGATTTGATGAGAGGCATAGGAAAATTTAGGAATTAACTTATTATTATGAAGGGGGTGAGGTTAATTACTTTTTGACGCCTTCAGGGACAACGAATCGCTCGTATCTGTCAGGGGCATTCATGCTTTCTGATTTCCTCTTTCACTTCTCTGCCCAGAATCCCAGATTGGTGGAAAATTTAGAGAAAAGAATAGCGATTTAGCTGTGCTGGTTTCTTTTTCTTTCTTTTTGTGTTTCATTTATTGAATTCCAGAAAGCCATATTTAAAATTTAAAGAAAAGAATCGCGATTATGGTTAATTTTGTGGGTATTAATATTACTTACTCCTCCTGTCACTTAACAGTTGGTAACACTTGATTAATTGCTTTTGTCTTACTCGCCCCGTTATCATTCATGTGATCAATAGACCGACCGAACGAACCCAAAAACTTAAGCTAATTGTAAAAATAAGGACCACCAAACAAGAATGATTGATTGATCAAAAGCTTGAGGGCTGCAATATAAACACGACGAGTCCACAAAATAAAGCCTAAAGCCTCTGAAAAAAAAAAAAAAAAAAAAAGCAAAGCTCCCTTCGCTTGGAGCTGATAGGTTAACAAGTACAATCGATGTAATTAGCTTAGCAAGGCTCCTAACTAAGAAAAGCCTAATGGAAAGGCCAGAACAAAGGCCCCCGTCAGAAAAACCGAAAATAAGACACCGAAGCCGAATGAGGCCCAAAGAAAAAGATTTTAAAAAAACAGCCATACGATATGACGACGAAATGGCAGCAAACTAAGCTTTATACGCAACAGAGATTGTCCATTCCTTAACCTCTATCCCTCAACCAGGGAGCCTCAGCAAGGACGGAATTATTAAATGTAAGATTTTATTGATTTTGTTGGTTCAACTCATGATTTTATCCAAATCTAGATTTAATCAACAATTTGACTTAATTTTCATATAAAAAAACATAAAAACGTAAAAAAGTAAGAGTAAAAACGCATTTTTAACAGCCTTGATATGTGTTGTCAGATATAGAAACTACATGGGTGTCACATGGGGAACTAAGGGTGCGTTTGGTTCACCGGACGGGACGGGACTGGACGGGACTAGACTGGACAATTGTACTGTCCAATCAAGCGTTTGGTATGGTGGACACTGAATGTGACTGTTGTACTAAATTATGTTTGGTTAGCTGTACACTAGATGGGACTAAATGCTGTAATGTCAATATTGCCCTTAATGCAGTATAATTATTTTTTTGGTGAACAGTAGAATTATTTAAGTATGCAATATAGTCAAATTTAAGCTTTAATCAGCATATATAACTTTATTAGACAATTTGCTTTTGAATGTACATATATTTTTAATATAATTATAATTTGAATATTAAAATTAATAAATTGGTCAATATACTAAATGATGAATACATAATTAATATGTACAATTTAGGCTATAATCAATACATGAAATTTTATTGTTGTACAATATCTATATCATAATTTGAATATAAAATTAAGAAATTGTTGAGAAAGATATTTTTTCAAATCAAATTCATAATTTATAGGTAGAATAACATTATTAGAAACTTTGAAAAATGATCAAATGGTCATTTTCTAATTTAGGAAAAGAAAAAAAGGAAAAACGTTTCACCCTCACGCGACAATTATTAGAGATTTTGACAAATCAGATGGTAATTTCTAATTTAGAAAAATAAAAATGGAAAAGGATCTCTCCATAGGCAATTACTTGAGATTTTGACAAATTAAATGTTGATTTTCTAATTTAGGAAATTAAAAAAGGAAAAAAGGTCTACTCACGCGCAATTACTTGAAATTTTGACCAATTAATATTAATCAATACAAATTTAACAACAATAATGCTAGAGTTACTAACTATTTCTTACAAAGAGTGTGTTACTAATATAGGTGGCATATGCCACCTCATCTTTTATTAAGTGGGTGCCATGTCATCCCTTTCAAATTTAATTCAAATTTTTAATTTAAAACACTAATCAATGTTCTCTCTCTTCCCTCTCTTTCTTTACACTCTTCCCTCTTTTTTTAAAAAAAACTTCTTACAACAAAACAAACTTTCCGTCTTCTTTCTTTTCGAAATCGCCGCCAGCAACATAAAAATCATCCTAAATTTTAGTTTTTTCTCTAACCTTCCCTTCCCTTCCCTTATAAACCTCCACCATAAAACAAACTCTCTATCTTTTCTCCTTCTCCCGAAAAGTCACCAACAAAACCACCCTTGATTTTAATTTTTTTGTCTTCCCTCCAATTCTATCACAAACTCCAGCCACAAAACAAACTTTTACTTTTCTCTCTTTTCGTCAAATTCATCACCAACGTCATATAATAATGACACCATCCTTGATTTATATAATATCCTTCCCTTATGTTTTTATGTGGTCAACCGAGTCTTCAAACCAGCTTGTGTATGAAATAGATAAATTGATTCAAAAAATTTCTTGACCAAGTATCAAATATTCTCAACGACATAAAAAGCTCATTGGCATGGTATCAAGAAAAAATTCTTGACAAAACATCAAAATATTCTCAATGGTATCAAGTCAAAAAAAAAAAAAGCTCATTGGCATCGTATTTTGCCAGTCTATAGAACAAATAAATTGATGTAAAAAATTTGAAGACTAAACATCAAAAAATTCTCCTCAAAGAAAGTGTCCATGTATCAGAAATTGCTAATAACTTTAGAGATTACCTGCAATCATATTAGGAAAAATTAGTAAGAATATTATTTTTGAAAAAATAATTTAATAAATGTGGTTCAGTTAAATAATTCATATGACATTTACCAAACTTGACTTCACTGTCCAACTGGAAAGCATGGGAGGAAGCATCATGGGTACTTGGAATCACCCTACTTGTACCATCATGTTTTTCCATTTGATCATATTGGCTTGTGGTTTCATGAAGGTCCTGTTTAAATAAACAAAAGAATTACACATATAATTATATCAATTTGTATACTTACGGGAAAAATTATTTGCTTAGAACTTACCTTCTTGCCTTTGTTTGGGAAGCCAACATCGATGTTCTGAGCTACTGCCACTTTTCGATAAATTGTTTGAAGGCAGGAACATTGATGTTTAAAATTAGAACATCGATGTTGGTAGCTCAAAAATCATTTTTATGATTGATAAAAGAAATGCTATTTGATGCATGAGGAAAATTGGTGTTGTTTTGAGCCAATATCTTAGAAGAATTTAAGAGTTAACCTTTTACAATTTAGTTCTTAATTCTTCTTGCTTTTCACTTCAATTCTTGTGCTCTTCTTTACTTCAAGTTTGTGCTCTTTGATCGATTTCTTTTTGCTTAGAGTTTGTCATCATTTTGAATCATGAGTCGGTTTGTCAATATCAAAATCTATATGAGACAAGGAGGCATTAGTTTTAACACCTAACCTGTAGCCTACCCACTCCCCTTTTCCTAATTAAGTTTTCCCTTACCTTTCTTATTTTTGTCTAGATGCTTAGAGGTGCTCATCGGTGTGGCCATTTCCTTTGATCCGTCCATTTCAACGCGCTTGAGCAATTCCTTTCAGTACTTTGATTGTGAGATGAATGTTCCTTCGTTCATTTGCTTGACTTGTAAGCCCAAAAAGAAGGTCAATTCTCTTATCATGGACATCTCAAATTCACTGGTCATCATATCAGGACATGTTAGTAGCACCGAAAATAATATCATCTACATAAATTTGTACTAAAAGGATGTCATTGTTTTTACTTTTGATGAAGAGTGTAGTATCAACCTTCCCTCTTTTGAACCCATTGTCCAAAAGAAATTTGCTTAAACGTTCATACCAAGCTCGGGGAGCTTGCTTAAGACCGCAGAGTGCTTTCTGAAGTTTGAAGACATGATCACGAAATTCATGATCTTCAAAGCCTGGGGGTTGATCAACATACACTTCCTCTTGAATGAAGCCATTTAGAAATGCACTTTTAACATCCATTTGGTACAATTTGAAATTCATAGATGATGCAAAAGCTAGTAGTAAATGAATAGCTTCTAAACGTACAACTGGTGCATATGTTTCTTCAAAATCTATTCCTTCTTCTTGATTGTAACCTTTAGCTACTAGCCTAGCTTTGTTTCTAGTTATTATGCCATTTTCATCTAATTTATTTCGAAACACCCATTTCGTACCAGTTATCGTATGATCAGCGGGCCTTGGAACCAATTCCCAAACATCATTTCGTTTGAATTGGTTTAGCTCTTCTTGCATAGCCAAGGTCCAATGTTCTTCGTCAATTGCTTCGGAAATGGTTGTAGGCTCAATTTGTGAAACAAATGCCATGTGACCTACGATGTTCCTAAGGGAGTTTCGAGTACTTACCCCGCGGACCTATTACCTTGTCAAGAGGATGGCTTTTGGACTCTCGCCATTCTCTAGGTAGTTCTTGGTTGACATTAACCGTTGTGTCTTGTGTGTTCTCCTCCACATTTGCTACTTCTTGTTGAGAACTTGAATCTGCAGGGGTGTTTCCCTCTTTTGGTGAATTTCCTTGCTCTTCTTCTTCCTTGTCCTCCAATGACATCTTCTCAAGTGTACCTACAAGATCATCACAAAAATCCTTTCTCGCCAAGCAAGTATCATTTTCTGCAAACACTACATGAGGGGATTCCTCAACAGTTAAGGTACATTTATTGAAGACTAAAGACGCTTTGCTGCACAATGAATAACCAAGAAAGATGTCTTCATCAGATTTTGCATCAAATTTACCCAAATTGTCTTTCTCCTTTTGACATGCATCACATATAGAATCCTTCTCAAACTTAACTTTTGGAATACCAACTACTAAGTCTTGAGAAACTAATTTTTTTAAAAGCTTCATATTTACATGAGGTATTCTACGATGCCATAGCCACATATCATCTTCTTTGCTCACGAGACATTTTGAAAAATTTGATGAAGACTCTTCTAAAATAACCATATAAATATTGTCAATTCTGTCACCATGTAGAATGATCTTATTATCACTAAGACGTTCTACGGTGCATGACTTGGAATCAAAAATCACACGATTCCCCTTATCACATAATTGACTTATGCTTAAGAGATTATGCTTAAGACCGTTAACAAGTAAAAGATTATCAATGGAGGAAGATTCATCTTTACCAACCGAGCCAATGCCGATGATCTTTCCTTTTTTGTTGTCGCTAAAGACAACGTTTCCTCAATTTGATGACTTTATTTGCAAGAACTTGGATGCTTCTCCGGTCATTTGTTTGGAGCATCCGCTATCAAGGTACCAAAGTACACTTGATGCCTTCAAGCACACCTACATAAGCAAATCAATGAGTTTTTGGTACCCAAACCTTCTTGGGTCCTTGAGTCTTAGAAGCATAATGGTAATGAGCTTCTTCTTGTGCCCAATGCCTATGCCTAGTAAAGCAAACAAGAGCAATGTGTCCTACTCTATTGCAATAATGGCAAATAACAATTGGGTTATGCATTCTTCTAGGTTGATAGTAGTTACTATGTTGTCTATACTTGTGCACTTTACTAACCTTGTTTTCCTTAGGTTGAACCTTAGGTTTCCTAGGTTTAGACTCAAATTTCTTCCTTTTAGGTTCATTCTTAAAACCTAGTCCATGTTTAGTCGATTGCAAGTTACCTAATATAGAATTTAAATTCTTTTGAGGGGTGTTAAATTTCTTTAAGGTGGTTTCAAGTTTTTCAACTTGTTCCTTTAAAGACTTACATGATGAACATTCCCTAGATGAACTTTCAGGTTTGTTGGCACTCTTCTTTCCGAAAAACTTATTTTCTTCTTTAAGCTTTTCATTTTTACTTGACAATTTCTCCATATCTTTTCCTAGAATTGTAAGTTGTTTCTTTAAATCCTTGTTAATTTTAGAAGCAGAAACATATTCCCTATAGAGTTCATCAAACGCATTTTGCAAGTCTTCATATGTAAAAGCTTCATTTAGAGAAGTGGTACTTACTTCTTCTGGCTCTTCCTCCTGTGCCATGAGATATAGGTTGGCTGTTTCTTCTTCCTCGCTGTCGGTTGATTCATCACCAGAATCACCTCCCCAAGAAATGTATGCCCTTTGTTTCTTGTAAGGCTTCTTTTCTTTATCTTCCTTTGCTTTGGGGCACTTGGGTTTGATGTGCCCAACCTCTCCGCACCCATAGCATTTGGGTGGACCGGACTGCTTCCTTCCTTTCCTTTCAAATTCTTTACGCATGAATTTGTGGAATTTTCGGATAACTAGTCCGAATCCTTGATCATCCTCGCTTGAGTCCATCTCGGTAAGCTCATGGATGGTGGAAGTGGAAGCCTTCAGAGCTATATCCTTCTTCTTTGGTTCCTGCAAAGAAGGTTTAAGAATAGTAGTTTCATAGGTTAGAAGATTACCTCTAAGGCCGTCAATGGTTGTGTTTGATGTCCCGATATTTTCATAGATCGCGCCGGCTTTAGAACGCCATTCGGGAGTGAGGCTTCTAAGGACTTTTCTTACCAAGTCCTTATCGGAGTAGACCTTCTTGAGAGCATGAAGGTTTTTTACGATTTTGGAAAATCCATCAAACATCTCCTCTATCTTCTCGTTCTCCTTCATTCGGAAGAGTTCATATTCTACGGTGAGAGAGTTGATTTTTGCCTCACGAACTTGATTGGTTCCTTCGTAGGTAATCTCCAGCTTGTCCCACATTTCTTTGGCGATTGTGCAGCATGAAATTTTTCGGTAATCATCAAGGTTGACTGCACAGTAGAGCATGTTGATTGCTTTTGCATTGTTTTCAACCGTCTTGATGTCTTCAGCCTCATACTCCGCCTCTATTTTTGTCACTGTGGTTTCACCGACTTTCTTTGTTGGAATTTGCTCTCCGGTCTTTATAATTTGCCAAAGAGCATAATTGTTGGCTTGGATGAAGATACTCATCCTCTCCATCCAATAGGTGTAGTTGGTGCCATCAAAGAGAGGTGGACGGGTGGTGGATTGTCCTTCGAAGATTCCTGCATACATATTACTTGAAGAAGCCATGGATGATTCCTATCAAACAGTTAACTCTTTCAGAGAGTTAGGCTCCACTACCAATTGTTAGAAAAAGTGCCCTACGCTAGAGGGGGGTGAATAGCATTTTATGGACGAAATCAAAAACTTGCAGAAAATAAATGCGGAATTAAAAGAATGAAGGACACTCCGAATTTTTATACCGGTTCACACACACAACTTGTGGCTAATCCAGTCCTCCGAGAGACTCTCTCGAAGATTTCACTATCCAAGTTAAGCTTCCAGGTTCTTGACAAACCATTTACAACCTGAGAGTTCAAGTCACATGAACCTCAACACACTTGCTTAAAGATACCTCACTTCAAGACTTCTCACACAGAAAGAAAGCTCTCTTCCTATGAATCACTACAAGGGAACAATCCTCCCTTAAGGTGTATGACTACACTTATATCACTCAAAGCAAAAGCTCTCTCAAAGAGTAAATATTGAGTAAGCAAGATAAGCTCTATAAGGACAACACTCAATCCTCAAGGATATTGGCTCAATTAAAATTGGAATGAATGTATAACAATGAATGCTTAATGTATAGAGAGTTGATTATTGATAAACAGAGGTGTAATAACTCTATTTATATGTCTGAAAACTTATAGGACCATTGGGGAATCATTCCAAAACACCTTTAGACAAAATAGCATGGAAGGCTGCAAAAGGTTTCTGATCATAACGGAACAACATCGATGTCTAGAATCAGAACATCGATGTTTGGCCAGTAAATATGAATTTTTAGTCCAACGGTCACTAAAACATAAATGTTTTAGAGGAGAACATCGATGTTTTGGAAACCTGCCAAAACATTTTAAAACCGATTTTCATGAGAACATCGGTGTCTAAAAGTAGAACGTCAATGTTTTTCAGTTCTGCCAAAATTGTTTGAAAGCGTCTATTGAAGGAACATCGATGTCTCAAAGTAGAACATCGATGTTTGCTTCTGCCAAAATATTTTAAGTGCAACGGTCATCAGAACATCGATGTTTGGGAAGCCAACATCGATGCTCTGAGCTACTGCCACCTTTTGATAAATCGTTTGAAGGCAGGAAAATCGATGTTTAAAATTAAAGCATCGATGTTGGTAGCTCAATAATCATTTTTATGATTGATAAAAGAAATGCGATTTGATGCATGAGGAAGCTTGATTTTGTTTTGAGCCAATTTCTTAGAAAAATTTAAGAGTTAACCTTTTACAATTTGGTTCTTAATTCTTCTTGCTTTTCACTTTAATTCTTGTGCTCTTCTTTACTTCAAGTTTGTGCTCTTTGATCGATTTCTTTTTGCTTCGAGTTTGTCATCATTTTGAATCATGAGTCGGTTTGTCAATATCAAAACTTGTATGAGACAAGGAGGCATTAGTTCTAACACCTAACCTGTAGCCTACCCACTCCTTTTTTTCTAATTAAGTTTACCTCCTCCTCACTCCACTCCATATACCATAAACACAAAAGAAAAATAGAAATAATTTAATCTGAATTTTTGGACGAAATTCAGACTAAAGGGCCTGTGGATACAGTGTTTTTGAGGAATAAAGTGTTTTTTCATCCTTGTATTAGACCTCAAAGTTGGAAGTCATCCCTCTATTAGATTTTGGCTTATTTTCATCCCTCTATTTGTGAATTTTGTTTTATTTTCATCCTTGTGTTCGCCTTTTTGCCTATTTAGAGGGATGAAAACAAGCGAAAACCCATGAAAAGAGGGATGAAAACAGACCAAAACCAATACAAGGATGACTTTCAACTTCATGGTCTAACACAAGGATGAAAAAATGCTTTAATCCGTGTTTTTGATGGGCCAACATTGCTGGAGGATCCATACTTAATTGGTCTAGGCTCTTAATCATTTGAATACCCAAAATCATCTCAATTGGGTCCAAAAATAATTAAAAGGCCTAAAATAATTAAATACCCACATTTTATTAATTTCAAATCTTTAAATACACCAAACTCAGAATTAAATCATCTCAATAATTCCAAGTTAAATGTACCAAAAATTCCGAGTTACTAAAATGTTAATACTCTATTGAATTACAAACACATTTTACCTAATGATCGAATGATCTCATCAATCCATAGACAATGGCATATTCATAATTCAATAAAATATTTGTAGATCAAATTTGGGGTGTTCACGATCACAAGCTCAATCCCAAGAATTCCTAGGTAAAAATTTCCAATTCTAATTGGTATATGCATACTTTTAATTATCCTCAACCTACACTATTATATATAATGAATGATGGGTTAAACACTGATAAAAAAAAATTCACCAAATGAAACGACCACATTCCAAAAATGATAATACAAAACATAAATAATTATAAAATGACCAAAATGCCCTTAAGACCAGGGATGCCAAACTCTGTGTAAAAACATCAACTCAATTTCTCAGAGTAACCAAAAATAAACATCGGGATACAAAAAGTTAAATATAAATCAGGCTTAACTAGCCAAAGTAACACCGGTTAAACCAACCGTAATAATGTTTCATCAAAATCCAAGAAACCAAAACAGTATCCCGACAAAAATACGCAGCAAGAAAATAATAACAATAAAGTCAATGACAACTGTAGAACATATAAAGTGTCAACTCTATGGACCCACCAGGAAGGAACACACGGCTACCTGCTGAAATGAAAGAGTCTGATACTCGAGGTAAAAGCGTCCTTCAACAAGCTACTAATTATCTGTGAAACCACGGTGGCGATTTATATGAGTCGCCTACACAATGTACAATATAAGACAAACATACAGGCACACGAAGACAGGCTCGTAGGGTGAGTAAGTCCACAAGCACAAGTATACACACACGATAAACACGTGTCAAATACCACACACATAAGAGTTATGTGAATTATCTGTTTATATTCTTTATTGCTTTTATTATTAAAGGCCCTCTACTGTGTGCATCGGGCGCGGTAGAGACTGATCAGTCCAGGGCTCAACCCAAAATATAATCACATCGGAAGGGGTAGGATCCGAAACAAAGCTAACCACTGAAACACCTCAGGTGGCTGACGGCTCTCTGAGGGGTGCACTCAGTACATACCAATATCAGGTATATAAATAACCAAGGGGTACACCCACCTTCTCCATGGCGGCACCTCTCTGAGGGATGCTCTCAGTACATACCAATATCAGGTACTAAACTAACCAAGGGACGCATCCATCTAATCCCCAAGGCACCGTCTCTAACACTCTCTGTTTTTATCCATCACAAATCCTGAGGGATACCCACTCTCCCACTCGGTGCTACCGGCCAACAGCCCTACAGTAGGATGTTTGTTATTCGGGTACATTATGATACCAATTATGAAGTTCTTTTAAGTGCTCCTCAGAGTTATAAACAGGTTGTGTACCATTACAAAGTTTTCTTTAAACAGAGCCTCAGGCTCACAATATACATGATATAGCAAAACAGCACATATCACAGCATGGCAATAATAGCTCATAGTCTTTAAAATGGCAATACAGCTCGTAAACATCATACCAAGCATTCCAGCGTAGGCAATAGGTACACAACATTGTCAATAGCATGCAGCATACTCAGCAAGTAGTACTATTTAACCATACCAACAAGTATTCGCATACAAGTATATAAGTCTTATAGAGTCACCTCAGTTATGATGGCGCTCTGCCTGTCCACCACTAGATCCTGCTGCACCCGAGTTATGCCTTGTGCATAAACACATAGACAGCACTATCACACAACAGAACTAACAAAAGCATGCAAGCTCGTGCAATGCAACCGTGAGTTAAATCCAGCCCGACTAATCTACTTCCACTCACCAAAACTATAGCTCCAAGTCACGGGCCTATGGTTCACAGGCTCAAAGCCCACTAAGTCCAAAATTGTAATCTAGTTTAAAGTCCTAATGGTCACTGGGCCTAAAGCCCACATCCTCAAAACCCATCAATTAAAGCCATCTATGTCCTTGGGCTTAAAGCCCATTACTTAATTAAATCCAAATAGTTATGTTGGTCATAACATCACGTTACTGGGCCTGGGCCCAATTTGTCCAATCCCCCGTTGAAGGGTTTATCCGAGCCCGAATTACCGTCCTAGAGGTTCTACCCGCATCGGACAAAGAGGCCATGCCACTCATTTTCCCACACACGGTTTCCACTAAAACCTGGTTGTTCTCGATACATCAAATACCCGTTCATTAATGTACGTGCCATGAATGAAAAAAAAAATCAAAAGCACTTCTTTTTCGGAACAGTACCGTCAGCAACCGAGGTATATTCTGCTTTGCCGGAACAGTAACCTCTTGTCAGATTCTGGCCGAACCTCGCTGGAAATCCACAACAACCCCCAAACACGCTCCTAAAGATTCTGCCAAAACACAACATGCAAACCACATTCAAAATACTCCCACACACAGAACCATCACCGAGGAGGAAGAGGGTTCAAGCCTTACCGGAAGTGGATCCGTGCACCAAAACAGCGAATCCTCAACAAACAGCCTCGAATTGAACCACACGAGCCCAGAAAGCCCTTTGCCAGAGTAGATCCGCTCACACCTGCCTCGAACCCGACAAAACACACCAACCCGACCACACTAGCCTACTGTCGGAACCATAGAACAACCCGAACATAGCACTGTCGAGCTACTGCCGAAGGCAAAACCACCAACGGCAACCATGCACCCGCCACCATCACCATCGAGCCAAACAACCACCACACACGTGAACCAACATCCGAAGGCACAACACAATACAAGTACCCGATTAAATCCAGAACTTGGTCCAGTGGTTTGGCCCCCTTTTGCCACTCAAGGACAGCGTGGTTTCGAACCTCAAGCTACCCATTTTACTTGTCACGGGGTCACTACCCTCTCCCCAAAAGGTCAACCTAGTGGGGTGTGCAGCACCCCTGTATATATGGCCCAAGACCTTCCCCTTCCTTTCTGATGTGGGATTCTGTCACATTCCCCCCCACCGAATCCGTCAACGCTCTCGTCATCGACCGGGCACCCTGCCTACCCCGTCTCTACGAAGCGCTAGGCGTGACATCGGAGTTGGTCCAAGTGGTAAGCGACTTGGTTCTGCTTAAGCGAGGGCTCAATTTCGAGTTCTCGTGTACGCAGAAAATCCCCATTGGGAGACTCACCCACCATACTGCGCAGCGCGGGTTGACCGGATTAGTCGAGGCAAAGCTCCAGGTACCGGATGGGAAAAAATAAATGCATCCCTCGATTAGTGTTCAAAATTTCCTGTGACACCCGGGGTCTATGAGGTCGGGAAGTAGACGTTGGTGCCGAAATGAGCATGGGTAAGGAGCGGCTTCCAGCGGGCTTCTAGACGGAGGGGCACAGGAATGAACCGAATCCAAACCGGAATAGGAGAGATCCTGAGACTGTGTAGGGATGGGGCTGCACAGTTGGAGCGATTTCATAATTATACAGTTATGGGACTGTATAATTAAGAATAGCTCAAATGCAGTGATTTCGAGGTTGTACATGTATGAGACTGTACAATTGAGAATAACTTCAATGGTTTCATGGGTACTAGCAATATCAACAAGGTGCACCTACCTTTTCGGTGCTCATTCTAGAAAAACTCCAAAGTTAAACGTGCTTGACTTGGAGCAATTCTAGGATGGGTGACCTCCTGGGAAGTTTTACCCGAAAACGTGCGAGTGAGGATAAAGCATGTTGGAAAGGTCCCGTGTTGGTCTGTACTGACAGTCGACAGGCCGGGACGTTACACCAAATCAAATTAAGAGAGGCTCCTCCTCCATCTGCCTTCCCTCTCATAGTCTATAGGTTTCGTCTCATCTTCTTAAAATTTTTAATTTTACATGATCCATTTTCTTCATAAAATATTAGGCCAAAAGTAATTGAGATCTTCAGATTCTCATCGTATTTTAATATAAAATACGGATTAAAGCCTATTTTCATCCTTGTATTAGACCATAAAGTTGAAAGTCATCCTTGTATTGGTTTTGGTCGTTTTCATCCCTTTGTCCACGGATTTTGGCTTGTTTTCATCCCTCTAAATAGGCCAAAAAGGCGAACACAAGGATGAAAATAAGACAAAATTCACAAATAGAGGGATGAAAACAAGCCGAAATCTAATAGAGGGATGACTTCCAACTTTGAGGTCTAATACAAGGATGAAAAAACACTTTATTCCTATAAAATACTAGCCAAATAAATTTTTTTAAATCCTCAAATAAGAAAAGGTTGTCCAGATAAAAGATGGAGGCATTCATGTGCTCATATTGGTGGGATTTCCAGATCTAATTTTCTCCATTTTCTTAAGGTTGGATCTTTCTTCTAGTTTTAGGTTTTTTATTGTCTTTTAATTTTGCCTTCTAGGATTATGTAATTGTTTTTGTGTTCTTGAGGATCTGGAGAATAACCCAAACAAATCATGGATTGAATTGTTCTGGTGAATTGGAAACTAGAATGGCATTTTTTCGTTTCAATTTTGTGAGTTTATGGAAAAAAAGAGAAATTGTCTTCGTGTATTAATTTATGGGGGAATGCATCAGCTGGATCAAAGGTTTAACAATTACTCTAATGGGGTTGGCGCAGATAGTTGTTTAGTGTTTGACGATTCTGTGTGTTTAGTACTTGATTTGCCTGAAAATTTGAAAGATGAAGAATTAATTTTTTTCCATTTGCTCTATTTGCTGTTGTTACTCCTCATCTCTTGCACGCTCATACCTTGAGATTTTTTTGTGCGCACCAGAAGACTCTGCAATATGGACCGTAAGGTTACCTATGTATTGTTAGCTTGTGGTATGTATTGTTAGCTTGTGGAATGATGACCAACGAGAGATGGTGAACTGAAGGTTGATCCATCTGTCGCGTCATCTCCAAGTTCCCCCTCGATGAGTGCTTCTTCTTCGAGGTACTAATCTTAGCATGGGTGATCATTATTGACAACAGGATGATCATATCCAGACTGACCTAAGTCGAGATCAGAGTGGTTGTCACCAGACCAATATTGGCTAAGGCCTTATCCCCTTGTTCTAACGTACTTTGGAGGCTCTGGTTGCAGTGTGCATCTTCTTCAACAAAGAGATTCACCTTATGCGAGCCCCTTTTGCTGACCTTCTTCTTTCTTTCAGTCCTGCTTCAGCTGAATTCTAGATCCACCAAGATTTCCTTGGCGTTGGCTTCCACACCATTCTTCCCATATTGTTTCTTGATCTTCGGCTGGCGATCATCCCACTCACGGTATTCAGCACTTGCGAGAGCGTCGTGGTAGGCAAAATTTTCCCAGAGAGGAAGCTTGAATGCCTGCCTTTCGATGATGATCTCTCTTATGGCCTGTCGAAGTTCTGAATCTTCCTTGGCTTCGAGTATGGAGAATGCTCAGAAAAGGCTACAGTAGAAAAGTGGTGACTAGAGTCTCACTAGGTGTACTAAAAACTGTTCGTCAATTTGAATAGCGAGCAAACATCTGCTACCGGATCTGACCACAGAGGGATTGAACAAACGGTGTTGCGCATTCTTAGATCGGGTTTTGGTGTTTTCTGGTAAACTAGACTAAGGTAAGTTACACTAAAGATACATGGTGAAAACATAAATCTACACTGAGGTGCAGTAAAGAAAAGATAGAAAATAAAAAAGTAATTTGGTTGATTGATCTTTTCATTCGGCCTTTACAACCTTTATATAGACGTTGCCAACAACCAGAGGTTTTCTAAGGATCCTCACAAAATTTAAATCCTCTCAAATATATGCTTACTTTAAAATCTAAATTCAAGTCCTACGAGATAAGTTTGACTTTCAAATTTGAACCTTCGAAGATAAGACTAGTTCACTTTTCAAATTCAAATATCGAATAAACTCAATCCTTGCCGTCAAATCCAAGCCATTGCCAACAAGTCCCAACGATCACTCCTCTGGACGCCCAATGGTCACTCCCCTAGACACCCAATGATCACCCTTATGGACGCCCAATGATTAGCATCCAGTCCATGTCAAGGCCGCGATTTTAGGCCTAGTACAAATAGAAATGATGCAACTTATGATGTTCATGGAAATTAAAAGGTAAGGATTTCTCAGGTTCCCCAAGGGTCTTTTGTCTCTACGGTTCTTTGCGTCGATCTTGATGTATCATTTTTATCACCATTGTACACTCTTAAAAACTTATTGTCAGCCATTACTTAATTAACATTCGGTTCTTCACTTCATAGTCTAGTGGGTGCAAGTTTCTACCTCCACATTCCAGGTATATTAACCACGTGTGCCTGTAAATTAGTTGCTATCCATTGGGGTAGTGACTTACCTTGTTTTGCTTCCTTGGAAGTGTAAGCATGCGTAAACTATTGTCTCATATCAATGTTTAAGGCTTCATAAACTAGACCACCATGTATGGCAGCCTGGTGTGTAGCAAATTGTCTTGATCAACTTCTTGAATAGTACTAGAAGTCCACCAAAGTCCTACAAGCATTTGAGAATAACAAATGTGTTTCGATTTCGAATCAAAATCGAAAAATCAGTTTCCACCCTTGAAATGTGTAAATTGATGGTTTGTTTAACCTCAATATTCTTGATCCTGACACTTAATAACTGAACAATGAAAGTCCATCCTTTATGGCTAATGAGGAGAAGTTGAGTTTTGTTTATTATACAAATTAGTCGTTAGTCTTTTAAGACATAATATGCACATTCTTGTGCAAGACAAGTGACTTTGAAAGATTGGGAAAGGGGCTAGCAAACTCGAAGTCACTAGTAAAATTTATTTGCTATATAATCCAAATTTATTCAGCATGCTCTAAATGCACGGTTTTCCATTCAAGGAAAAGAAGATAGACACATTATATAAGAGATTCAGTATTTATCTTTTGATTTATTTCATGTATATATATAGAAGTATTGGGCAAACAAAGTCCCCCAGCTAGTACTATACTAACTAAAAGCTTTTTAGAAGATGCTTAAAGGAAGGACGTCAACTTATAATTATTCTGCGCTTTCTCATACACAACAACCATGTAGGTCTTGAGAGCACCGCCGTCCTCTGCCGCTAAAACAAGGCAATAGTTATTCCCCGAAACGACCTGTGGTGCTGCCTTCAACACGCTCTCAAACTTCAAACTGGCACCTTTAGTCTTATCCTATGCATTATAAGCATGCACAGCAAACTCCCCAACCTCTCTTACGTGGGGATCATGGTTGCTTACCGGCAACGGTGGCAACCGCCATGAAGAGGAGGCAAAGGAAGAGACAATGGGTGGCCATCTTGTAATAGTTGAGGTATCTAGTTAACGTAGTGTTTTAGAAGAGTTTGATTATGTGGTTTGTTTTGTGTTGATGATGGTGTGCTGTTAGTGTGTTGGATTTTTGGTTTGTGAAAGCGAAAGGAAAAAGGGATAAAATCCTATTTGCTTTAATCATTTATTCTAATCTAATTGCACTTCCCATATTTAACCTATAATCAAATCCCTAGTCATGATTATGTGTATCACTATGTTTATTTCTTTTCTTGGAGCAAATCAGAGTAATAGGATTGCATGCCAACTTGAAGAAATACTTAGACTCGTCTAAAATTGGTTTTATGTTTAGAATCCAGTATGGACAATTATTAGGAGTTCATTAATAGAAGGAAATTAGAGAGAATATAGCAGCACTCGTAATTAGATTTTATTTCATGGTAGGAGATTGGTTAATACTCAAATCATATGATAGGGATAGGGATATGTATAACTAAAAAGTTGAATTTCATAATCATTTCATGATCCCTATGTTCAATAACGAAATTAAATTTCTATAATAGTCAAGCTGTCTAAAGTGTTTGGATCTGGCATATTTTAACGTTTATTAAATTTTTGGGTATGGATAGTTGCTTTTTTTTATTAAGGAAAAATGGCTTATTTTATTGCTCAATCAATGTGATTTACAATAAAATCAGCCCTAGTGATATCAATAATTTGACTAGGAAAGGCTGATAACCAGGTTCTTTCCGGACAATGATGTCTAGCTAGATGGCAAAGCTCATGAGCTGCCTTATTACATTCTCTAGGAACATAAGAAAACTGAAAAGAAGTAAAAGACTCTGATAGTAATTTGATATCGCCGATCACTCGGCCCAAGGGGGAGTGATCTAATAATGTTTGTTGCAACGCATTGGTGATCACTTGAGCGTCCATCTCCAAGATAAGATGAGAAAGTTGCAGTTCCAGTGCTAAACACAGCCCCACCCGAGCTGCATACGCTTCGCCTACCTCCACTGATAACTTCGCCGAAATCCATCTTGTAGACATAGCTATCACGCTCCCTTCACCATTTCGAATAACGGCACCCAATCCCACTCCCTCGGTTGTAAAAGCCACATCAGTATTTAATTTGTAAAAATCGGAAGGAGGAGGTTGCCATAGCAATCGATTCCTAGTACTAGTACCGTGCTGCGGCACAAAATTCGCAGCCTTGTACCTGTGGAGAAAGACGAGAGCAGTGTGGACAATTTGGTGAGGATCGATGCAAGAGTTATAGAACACAAGGAGGTTATGATCCTTCCAAGCTGACCATGCAATTGTTAGTACACGTACCAATACTTCGTCTCCATGTAATTGATGGATTTCACCAAGCCATTGAGCAGCAGAAGCTGCCGTGGAAGCATAAATAGAATTCGGGACCGGACTAAGATGCCAAATATCCCGAATCCAGCTGCAGCCCCTGATAAAGTGTAATACCGATTCATGAGAGTGGTGACATCTTGGACATGAAGGATCGATACTACCCAATCTAGATATAACGTTCTGCCTGACAGGAGTTGTATTAGTACAAAGGCGCCAAGCAAAAGACCTGATCTTGGGGGGAATGTTGAGCTTCCAAAGATGTTGCCACCATGGCTTAGAACAATCTGGGATAATGGAATCCATTACCGCCATTGAGGGGTGAAGCATTTTTAGACTGAAATTATACCCTGTTCTCACCGTATATGAACTTGAGGGATGGTGGAACTAATATGGACTGTCTGGAAGAGGCCTGTCACTAAGTGGGATGCTTTTGATGAGTGTTGCTTCATTTGACGAGAAGATACCACCAATAACAGAGAAACACCATTCACCTGTCTCATCATCAATCAATTCAGAGACCGTAGCCGACGGGAGCAAGCTTGAAATAGGAGATTGTATTGCATGATGAACATCATCAGGGAGCCATTTGTCTCCCCAAATGCGCACTTGCTTACCGTCTTCAATCATCCAATGTACTCCAGTTGAGACTACTTCCCTTGCTCGCATAATACTCAGCCAAGTATAACTCGGATTGTGTCCTATAGATGCTTCCAGGAAGGATGATCTAGGGAAAACCCATACCACCTGCATTCTTTCGTCTACAAAGTTTGTCCCATGCAATCCAGTGAATTTTCCGTTTCCCACTCTTTCGTCCCCACCAAAAACGTCGGATCAGTACCTCCAGCTCATCACAAATAGATTGAGGCAAAAAAAAAAACAGCTCATCACATAATTAGGAATAGCTTGAGCAACGGATTTGATAAATAGTTCTCGACCTTCCTTAAACAATAATCTTACCTTCCACTGACCCATCTTCTTCATTAGTCTATCCCTCACACTGGCAAAGATTAGCTTTTTGGATCTCCCCATGATAGCAGGTAATCCCAGATATTTGTCAAAAGAGTCAACTACCTTTATTCCCAATTCCCCTTCATTTTAAGAATTTCTTTGATTTTGGGCTTTAGGAGCTTGAGCATCATAAAATGTTTTTTTACAATTGACTCCACAAACAATTGTGTACCTAGCTAAAAACTAAATGAGGGTTTTGGTTTAAAAGGAATACATTACGACCAAAAAACATATGGGTGCGCCAAAAAAAAAAAAAGAGATGATTGTAAATAAAAGGAAAGAATGCACATACCTTGAGCACATACCATTTATTTTTTGTTAACTATCATGATAAGAATTAAACTCTTATCGCTAAAGCTAATAATATTGTTGTTATCATTTTTTTCCTTTATCAGGTTTTTGTTATGTTTTTTGTTTATTCGTACAAAACTAATATAATCCACGGGCTGGGGCTGGACGCTAAGGAGATTCTGTAATTTTGTATTCAAGGACTCCCACAATTTTGAAACCCTAATTTTAGTTGTCCATAAATCATTGTCAGGGGTCAACTCATCCAACGTATTAATATTCACTCTCTTGAAAAAAAATTAAAATACAATAGCATTAGAAAGAAAAAAAAATAAATTAGAGAAAGAAGATAGTGTTAATACTATACTAATATTAGTACTGAAAGCTAAAACAAAATAAGAATACAATGAATGATAAAGTAAAGGTATGAGATACAGATACTAAAAATACAAAAATGAAATGAATAGAAAGAAAAGAAAAAAGTATAGAGGAACAAAAAAGTAAAAATACTATAATAAGATTAGAACGCACTGCAAGCTAACCCAAAGAAGTAAAAGAGAGAATAAATAGAAATAAAACTGTATCACAAACAGATGCATTCATGTATTTATATTAGTTCTTTAGGAATTTTTAAAAATATAATAAAAACCTTAAAAAAACATATATAATACCAATCTCTTAAACAAAAAGTTTTATCCTTATCATAATTGATTAGAAACTCTTAAATAATTACGTTTATCATTATAACCAATTAGTAGATTAATGGAAAAAACAAATATATAATACCAATCTCTGCTTGTGAATTTTTTTTTGAACAATTTTAGTGTGACTGCAATTCTTTTTAAAAGAGTATAGCGTGATTGGAATTCTTTTTAAAAGAGTATAATTAAGATCAGGTCATTAGTTTAATTGAAAAAAAAAAACCAATCTCTAGGTGTGAATTTTGTTTTGAACAATTTGGGTGTGACTGGAATTCCGATTACACTCAACCAAACGGACAAGGTAAGATCAGGTTATCAGTTTAATAGAAAAAAAAATCGAGATGTAACATGCCAGAGATGTTCATGGCAAAAGTATGCATTCATGGCGTTTTTTTTAATGCAATTATAAGGTTCTTTGGAATGCATTCATGGAGTTTTTTTTAATGCAATTATAAGTTTTTTTTTTAATGTTGAGAATAGTAATTGGAAGGAAATTGACCATAAGCGATTAACTTACTCCTTTTTTTTCCTACATTCACGCCTGCCATGTTGATTTTGTAACAGCCCGGGTAAAATTTTTTATTTTTACCGGGACTGTAAAAGTCTTTTTACCGTGATTTACTGTTGAATTAATCTTGGGTAATTAATTCAAGGTAAATCGGGCATCGTTTTTCGAAACCGAGAGTTTTTCCGCACTCGTGATTTTTCCGTGGATTTTTCGGGCCTAAGTTGGTATTTTTCGGGTTGCGGAATTTCTCGGAAAATCACACCGGAAAATAACTAAGGGGGTATTAGTTATTTTCTGGTCCGGACTGGACTCGCTTAATAATGCAGACAGGATTCACAAGGGTAATAGTGATTCACGTCTATAAAAGCAGAGAAAGAAGGAACCAGGAGAGGAAGAAGAGAAGGAAAAAAAGAGAAAAGGAGAGGAGAAAGAAAAAGAGAGGAAAAAAAAGAAAAGAGAGAAAAAGAAAAAGAAAAAAAAAGAGAAGAAAAAAAAAAGAAAGAAAAGAAAAAAAGAGAAAACAGAAAATCAGAAAAAAAGGGAGAAAATAAGAAGAAAAAAAAAGAAGCAAAAGCAAAATCGGAAAATAGAAAGGAAAAAGGAACAAAATAGAAAAAAAGTAGGAAAAGGAAAAAAAAATCGGGAAAAATGGGTGAACAGTGTCACCACCTTCCTCCTTCCGGTTACTGTTCACGAGTTGAGGCTCCGGGCCGCCTCTCGCTGCACCACCGCCGCCGTCAGGACCGCCACACCATCGTGACCTCGACGCCGTCGCCTCCGCCTGACGCCGCTGCCCGACGCGCCTGTGGAAGGCGTTGACCCGTCGGTAGACCCGACGGATCCAGCTCCTCGTGCCGCCTCGATGTCGTGGTTGAGCTCGCGTTCCCTTCCCTTCGCGTCAGTCGTGCCGTCGCCGTCGCCCTCAAGGTGAGCAACCCGAATGCTATGGGTGTGACCCGTTTACGAAGTAGGCGACCCGGATCCGCGTTGGGTCTGATTGTGGGCTTTTGTGTGGGTTGGGCTGTGTGGTGTTGGGTCGGGCTGGGCGTGGGCCTGTATTCGAGCCTGCTGCCTTGGTCTGGGCCGACACTATTCATGGCCCAGTCCGTTTAATTTAAAAAAAACAAATTATATATATATATATATTTATTAATATCCTGGTATTTAATTTTGGAGAAAAAATATATATTTATTTTGAGAAAATTGTGGCCAATTTAATTCTGGTATTTTGAAAAAAATATAAATATATATACTTTGACAAATAATTAAGTTTTGTTTTGGAAAACTATTATTATTTGAGAAAAAATATATATGCCATAAAAATAATTTCTGGAAACTTATAATTATTTTCTGAAAATATTTTGAAAAGAGTTTTAATTAAAGTATGGTACCGAAATTATATTCGGATATACGTACGGTAAAATATTTTCGGTAAATGGAAATAATAAAGGATAAGAACCGGGATGGGTTATTACGCAGTTTGGCATCATAGTATACCGATTATGTGCATTAATGTGTATATATTGTTTTGGTTGTATAGGTTCGGATATCGAGCAGTTTCCCGAGGAGCCGGCGTCGGACCAGTCATTGTTTCCGAAGTTGAGTAATCGGCCAAGGTGAGGATGGATTTCCTTCAATATGTGCCTATATTACTCGGTTGTTGTGTTTGATGGTTGTTGCACTGTTAGTTGCTGCATTTGTTGTGTTTGTTGTCGGGATGTTTATCCCGGTGCTATGATTTGATTTTGGGATGTTTATCACCGTATGTAGAGTTTTTGGGTATTTATCTTTGAGTCTTTTGGTATAAGTATAATGAATTAATAATAAATTGTGACAAGGATGTCGATCCTTGGTATTTTGGGTGGGATGTCTATCCCGGTATCTTGGTTAGGGATGTCGATCCCTGTGATTTGATTTTAATGACGGTAATATAATTGTCACGTGGTAAGTAGAGGTACGACCGGATGGTTTGAGACTGTTATGTGGTGGCCATGATCTGGGTTACTTGTGATGGGCATGTTGATGCCGGTTTGATTGGGATGTTGATCCCTGAGTTTGTTATTGGGATGTTGATCCCGGGTTCTTTTTGATCTGGCACCAGGAACAGGTTGATAACCTGGTACGACCCTAGCTTATCCGTGACGGGGCCCGAAAAGATAAAATTGGAAATTGGATTTTATTTGAGTCTTTTGATTTGTTTTATTTTGGCAGTTTTACTGTTTGACCTTGAGTAATTTTAGTGTGCATAGTGATGGTCTTTCCTTCATCGGTGAGCACTTCGGACTCACCCCTCACCTGCGGGCTTTCATCCCGTAGGATGGATTGTTTGTTGTATAGATTTGGTGCATTCCAGACAGGCTGTGGCGTTATCCCTTGGACAGGGCTCGGATCCATAGTTTGCATCTATGTCGCATACAGTGTTTATATGAGTTATTAAGTCTTTCGCTGTGCATTGTTTTATTATTGTTGGGCCATTGGGCCAGTTGAGTTATTATTATTGTTTTTACTTTGGGCTGTTGAGCCCGGATTTCTATTGTATACACTGTATGCTGGGCTTGGTATGGTTGGGTCGTCACAGTTCCGGCACGTGTTTACTGTGTACGGTAAATACGGGTCGGGGCGTTTCATTTTGGTAGCGGAGCGGGCGTTTGGTCTTGTTGGGCGGTCTTTGTGTGTTTGTTGTCTTGTTTGTATAGTTCGCTCCATTTGTTTATTATTTTATATCATTTTAGTTAGTGCATTATGGATCCATTCAAGGGACGCCAGCTGTCGCAGAACATACACATATGAGGTAATGATGCCATAAATAAGCGAAAATATAAATATTATTAATAATACTGATAATTTCATTATAAAGAGAAATATTACATTGATATTTTAAAAATAAAAAGAAAATACATTTATCTTCTCGGAACGACGTTGACCCTGAAGCAGTTGGGGTCGTTGTTGATGTTGACTTGGATGCTGTCGCTCCACGAGAACCACATGCCGCCTGCGTTGTTCTGGCCGGGAATCTCGAACCGGTTTGCTTGAGGGAACCGGAGTGGGATGAGACCGTGATCGTCTTGAGGTTGCCACTGGGTCTCCGTCAGAAGAACCATGTTTGGTTTGTATTGGTTCTTCAGGTCCCTCAGAGTACGCGAGAACTCCTGGGAACGCCTTGCAACGCCTCTGCAGTTCCACACTAGTAGTCGGGCCTTTGGCCAAGTTACGGGCAGACGAGTTACTCTGGGCATGCTCTGGGTCGTCATCGAGAGCTGGTAGTAGGTACCTTGCTCCAGGAAATGACAAGTGGACTCCAGGTTGAACTCCTGAAGCCTTTCGGAGATGAAGAACATGATGGAGTTTGCCGATCCGTAGTAGGAGGTCCTCATAGTGCCATGGTCCTCCAGGAAGAACGTCTCTTCCATGGGAGTGACGAATAACCGCGATGAGTAGAGTTCGTCGACAAAGACCAGACGCGGCATCCTTCCGAGCTCGTTCGGTAGTTCTTCGGGACGCTCGTTGACCATGCTGTAGGCCAGACGGTTCCTTCTGCCTAGATTGGCACCTTCGACGAAGAAAACGGAAGATGGAGCAGGCATCGTGTTTGGACGAGTGGGTATTTTGCTTTTGAGCGTTGTGGTTTTGTTTTGTTTTTTCTGAGCGTTTTGTTGCTTTAAAATGCTTTTGATGATTTACTCCTCACCGCTCTGTCTTTTATACTCTTATGGGGAGCGTGATTATTGTTTTTGATTTTCAAGATTTGCTTTTTGAAAATTTCCGGTTGTTTCATTTATTACTTTGTTGCTTTATACGTTTTTCGGACTACCATGCCAGAGTTTTTCAGCCTTTTTCCATCTTATGATTTTCTTTCGCTCTGGCTACTTTGTCCTTTCTTTCTATGGTTTTCTATATTTTTCTTGCATCTTTCATCACATGCATCCGTGACCGTTGAGGCTGGACTGATGGGACCATACCTCGAGTAGAGCGCATGTGCGACAAGCTTACAGCTGTTTGGACATCGTGGAGGGATACGAGACCTGACAGATGTTTTTGGCTCATGCGGAAATTGTGAACAAGTGGGTACGCTCCTTTCGAGGGAAACAGGACGTGCTCGTGATCGTCACTGTGCGAGTTAAAGGATGTCTTTTCCACAAGGGAAACGGACGTCACCGTTAGTCGCACGTGGTACGTTTCTTGGGTTCGAGGGTGTTTACGTCCGATACGAGCGCTGATCATGAAAACGTATTTTGTTTTAACTTCTTTATATTTTGGTTTTGTTAAACGAGATTTAATTTCTAATTTATTTACATTTGATTTTATATTCTTATTTTTTATTTTTATTTTACTTTGAGATATTTTATTTTTTCTGTTTAACGAGAGATTTCATAACACAAGAGATTTTGATTTAGAAAAGAAATTTATTTTATTTATTTCATAATAGTTTTACAACGGAGAAGAAGTACTCTATTGAGTTACTTGCTTCTCTAGATCTTTTACAAGTTTTTGGACGGTTTTCATGTGAGGGAAGAGCTCCGCGCACGCCAGTTCGATCTGCAACACCGCCGAGCTGATCTTCTTCAGTGAAACGTTCGGCTGCGTCAGTGTTTGTTGCGGAGTGCTGCTCTCAGCTATCGCCTTGCCCTTCTTATCCTTAGCTTTCTTGGGAGCACGCTTCTTTCGCCGTTTTGGGGAGACGACCATGTGTTCCTTCAGGCTGATGATGTTGGTTTTGAAGCGCTTCTTCGGAGGTTCTTCATCGGAGCTTGTCGGGAAGGCAGTGCCACCGATGTAGCTGTTGTTCTCGGAGTCTGAGGTTGTTCAAGATCGGAATGGAGAGTCCATGACTGTGTGTGAGTATGCCAGTCATGAGGTTTGGTTCTTATAGTGGACGAGATGTCGCTTAAGGGTATAAGCGGTATCTCATGTGGAGGTCGGACACCTGGCAGAGTGTGCCAGAAGCTTATCGTGGTAGGACCCACGGATAAGACGAAATTTCGGGGACGAAATTCTTTTTAAGGTGGGTAGACTGTAACAGCCCGGGTAAAATTTATGATTTTTACCGGGACTGTAAAAGTCTTTTTGCCGTGATTTACTGTTGAATTAATCTTGGGTAATTAATTCAAGGTAAATCGGGCGTTGTTTTTCGAAAACGAGAGTTTTCCCGCGCTCGTGATTTTTCCGTGGATTTTTCGAGCCTAAGTTGGTATTTTTCGGGTTGCGGAATTTCTCGGAAAATCACACCGGAAAATAACTAAGGGGGTATCAGTTATTTTCTGGTCCGGACTGGACTCGCTTAATAATGCAGACAAGCTGCATTATTAAGGATTCACAAGGGTAATAGTGATTCACGTCTATAAAAGCAGAGAAAGCAGGAACCAGGAGAGGAAGAAGAGAAGGAAAAAAAAAGAGAAAAGTAGAGGAAAAAGAAAAAGAGAGGAAAAAAAAAAGAAAAGAGAGAAAAAGAAAAAAATAATAAAAAGAGAAGAAAAAAAGAAAGAAAAGAAAAAAAGAGAAAAGAGAAAATCAGAAAAAAAGAGGGAGGAAATAAGAAGAAAAAAAAAAAAAAGCAAAAGTAAAATCGGAAAATAGATAGGAAAAAGGAAGAAAATAGAAAAAAAGAAGGAAAAGGAAAAAAAGAAAATCAGGAAAAATGGGTGAACAGTATCACCACCTTCCTCCTTCCGGTTACTGTTCACGAGTTGAGGCTCCAGGCCGCCTCTCGCTGCACCACCGCTGCCGTCAGGACCGCCACACCATCGCGACCTCGACGCCGTCGCCACCGCCTGACGCCGCTGCCCGACGCGCCTGTGGAAGGCGTTGACCCGTCGGCAGACCCGACGGATCCAGCTCCTCGACGTCTCCTGCTTCCTGCCGGCGTTGAAGCGCTGGTTTTCCGCCGCCCTCGCGCCGCTCGTGCCGCCTCGACGCCGTGGTTGAGCTCGTGTTCCCTTCCCTTCGCGTCAGTCGTGCCGTCGCCGTCGCCTTCAAGGCGAGCAACCCGAATGCTATGGGTGTGATCCGTTTACGAAGTAGGCGACCCGGATCCGCGTTGGGCCTGATTGTGGGCTTTTGTGTGGGTTGAGCTGTGTGGTGTTGGGCCGGGCTGGGCGTGGGCCTGTATTCGGGCCTGCTGCCTTGGCCTGGGCCGACACTATTCATGGCCCAGTCCGTTTAATTTAAAAAAACAAATTATATATATATATTTATTAATATCTTGGTATTTAATTTTGGAAAAAAACATATATTTATTTTGAGAAAATTGTGGCCAATTTAATTCTGGTATTTTGAAAAAAATATAAATATATATACTTAGATAAATAATTAAGTTTTGTTTTGGAAAACTATTATTATTTGAGAAAAAATATATGCCATAAAAATAATTTTTGGAAATTTGATATATGTATTATTTTCTATGGAAAATTATGGTTGAGGAATTTAGATATATATGTACTTTTAAAACTAAAGGTAATTATATTTTGTGTTAGAAAATATTATTATTTTGGCGGTTTTACTGTTTGACCTTGAGTAATTTTAGTGTGCATAGTGATGGTCTTTCCTTCGTCGGTGAGCACTTCGGACTCACCCCTCACCTGCGGGCTTTCATCCCGTAGGATGGATTGTTTGTTGTATAGATTTGGTGCATTCCAGACAGGCTGCGGCGTTATCCCTTGGACAGGGCTCGGATCCATAGTTTGCATCTATGTCGCATACAGTGTTTATGTGAGTTATTAAGTCTTCCGCTGTACATTGTTTTATTATTGTTGGGCCATTGGGCCAGTTGAGTTATTATTATTGTTTTTACTTTGGGCTGTTGAGCCCGGATTTCTATTGTATACACTGTATGCTGGACTTGGTATGGTTGGGTCATCACAGTTCCGGTACGTGTTTACTGTGTACGGTAAATACGGGTCGGGGCGTTTCAGATTTTTTCGTATACGTTGAGAATAGTAATTGGATTGTAATTCTTTTTAAAACAGTATAATAGAATAGGTTAATCAGATGGTATAGGATAATCAGATTTAGAATAATAAAATCATTAATTATTTTAAGTGATAATTATGTTCTCATCATGGCCAATCAAACTACATCTACAACCCTCCACATGGCAATAAAAAAAGACCCTAAAACCTCCACATGGCGACAAAGCAAGACTTCAAAAATCCTATGTGTCAAAACCTAGTGAGGGATACAGCTTTAAATATGTATAATAGATATAGGTCCAGATTTGTGTGAGATACAGTTTCTTTACCATTTATTCTCTCTCTTTTTCCTTCTTTGTTTTAGCTTACAGTACGTACTAATGTTATTATAGTATTAACACTTTTTTTGTTTCTCTAATCTATTTTTCTTTACTCTCAATGCAATTCAATTTTGTATTTAAAGTATCTGTGTGTGATACAGTTTCTTTACCAATCATTGTATTCTTTCTTTGTTTGTTTTTGCTTACAGTACGAATGTGAATAAAGTATTAATACTTTTTTGTTTCTCTAATTTATTTTTCTTTACTTTTTATCCAATTCAATTTTGTATTTTGAATATTTATGTGTGAAACAGTTTCTTTGCCATTCATTGTATTCTTTCTTTATTTTAGCTTACAGTACGAGTGCTACTATAATATCAACACTTTTTTATTTCTCTAATTTATTTTTCTTTAATTTCTATGCAATTCAATTTTGAATTTTAAGTATCTGTGTGTGATTCAGTTTCTTTACCATTCACACTCTTATTCCTTCTATGTTTTGTTTCTTATTATAGCATTAACACTTTTATTGTTCCTCTAAATTAAGCATCCTATTTTTTTTTTCTATACTTTCTTTCTAATGCAATTTTGTATTTTAATTTCTATAATTTTTTTTGCAGGAGAATGAATATTAATTCTTTGGATGAATTGACCCCTGATTATGAACAATTCAAGTTAGGGTTTCAAGGTTGTGGGCGTAATTTTCCAGAATCAAATAATATTTTTCTCTTTTAATTTTTTTGGGCATCGTATTATTTTTTTTTAGTTTTCCAGATTTATTTATGTTTCAATATTTTTTTCTTTGTATTGTATTTTTTTTTTTGATTCCAGATTTATAACATATTGTTGTATTTTTATATTTTATCCTTTCATTGTATTAGTTTTTTAATTTTCTAGAATTATATATTTTTTTCCGTTTTTATTTTTTGACATTGTATTAGTTTTTTAAAAAATTTTAAAATTTTTTATGTTTTGATATTTTTTCTTTGAAAGGTTTGAATATTTTCTTCATTTTTAATTTCTTAAGTAAATCATATATTAAAATTAGAAAGGTTTGAATATTTTCTTCATTTTTTAATTTTTAAAATAAAACATATATTAACTATAATTAATTACACTTTAGGATCTTCAGTGACAATATTTCAGTTACACAAGTTGAAGGATCAAAATATGTTCGCTTACAAAAACAGATGTTAGAAAACAGGGAGACTGCAAGACAAATTCTTCAGATAGCAAATGAGCCAATGGACAATGAAGTTTTTAAGGTTACATTGGATGCAAAGATCAAAGAAGTATATAATAGGTTTAGTTGGTGTTATTTTGCATGTCAAAACTGTTGGAAAAAAATAGATAGAGAAGATCCATCGAAGTCCTGTTCGAGTTGCAATTCAAAGTGTCCCACACCTTCTGGAGTCCTATAAACAAGCCTCATAGTTCAACAGTGAGGGGGGAGCAAGAGCCAATATGATGGCAGAAACCAGCCACCCACTGACCATCTGAGGACCGAAGCAGACCACCAGCGCCAGCACGACGAACAGAGCCTTTAACTATTCCGTTATAGTTCAGTTTAATCCATCCTGCAATAGGGGGTACCATTGTATTGGCGTGAGAACACCTTCAACCGGTGATCCGAGAGCACCATTAATGGAGTCTACAAATTTAAAATAATCTGTAGCCATGGCTAAAATACAACCACTTGGATTGAAGGGAGCTTCCGTATATTGTTTAAAAAACAAGAGCATTCCTCCGAAGCCATAGGCACCAAACCGCAGTTCCAAATATCACAGACCAGGGGAGAGAGGGAGAGGAAACCTTATGATTTGAGAGATTGTAAAACAACCAATCAGAGACATAGGAGAACTTGAAGAAATCCGGTGGGAGTGACACCCAAAAGACTGCCATATTGACGAGGCACGAACACAATCACCCAATAGCCAATAAGCGAAGGCATATGATTCTGGGTAAGTCGCAGCACTGGAACGTCATATCATTCGCCATATGTCTTCTGACTCTCCCCTCATTAGTGAGTAGCGTCTCTCTAGCCACTGGAACATACGAATCTTCTCCGAACCTGGCAGTGCAAAATCAAAGTCCAGAGAGGGGACCTAGGATCCGGGCCAGAGGTTACAATAGTTGCATAAGCAGAGCAAGAAGTAAAATCACCTGAAAGGGTATGCCTCCAATAAGGTGTGTCCAGGCTTGACTTAGACGATGGGACAGACCTGCAAGCGATCTGAAGACTGATAGAGGCCGGGAGATAGGTTTGAAAAAAATTCTATGGATGTTGATTCTTGTTTTTGGATGATTCCTTGGCCCAAACTTTTTATTTTTCATATAAGTCTCTGTCATCATGTAAATATGAGTTCTTCAATCTTATTTTTTTCATATGAGTTCTCATTATTGTATTAAATAATTTTTTATTAGCTCGCTTTAAATTAGGGGTGAGCAAAATAACCGTACCGAATGAACTGTGCCGATACCGACCGAAAACAGACGGTATCGGCACGGAATTCGTAGGGTTTTAGATCCACCCTCCACCGATATATCGTGCCGTTAAGAAAGTCGGCACTGAACGATAGGAAGCAAATGATACCATCGGTTAATGGTATTTCCATACCGACACAGGCCAGACACCCCAAATACACACAACCCATCAAACCAAGCCCCAAGCCCATGAATTAAACCCAACAAACAAGTAAAAAGACCCAACCCATGAATGAAACCCTAACCGGCTAATTAACAATCCCTAATTCTCCCCTCTCTCCTTTATTCTCTCCTCTCTCCTCTGTTCTCTTCTCTTCCTCTCGCCCGATTCTCTCTTCTCTTCACACAGATGACAGACTCACCCACCGATTCGTCGCGCTTCGCGGCGGCGACGGTGAAGCAAGCCTTTAGTTTAGACTGCAATCAGCCTACAATCAACCTATTTCCTCTTCCCTTTTTCTGAATCGGCCTTCAATCGCTTAAATCCCCAAACACCAAAAGTACGAGACTTAAAACCCTTTAAGTCACGCGTGACGGCGGCAACGGTGAAGAAACCAGCCGTCCCAAACCAAAAACCCCCAATTCTCGGAAAGTGGAACCCTAATTCCCAAAATCAAAATCAGAATCCTAATTGGCCAAATTCCAACTATTTTCTTGTAATTGATCAGTCAGGTAAGTGTATTATTCAAGTTCTAGTATAATTAGTGCAATTTTTAGTGCTTAATTGTTGGTGCCAACAGTTTGTTTCGATTTTGTTTTGTTTCTATAGATGGACAATGTTGCTAGTGCCAGTCAATCTGTTGTGGAGAGCTCTGCTGCATCTCCAGCCACAGATGGCCGTGATGCAGTGGTGACGATGGATGTTGATCTGCCTAGGTTGCAATGCCACCGCCTGCGTCAAGGTGAGCTGTATTTCTTTGCTTTCAAATTGCAATTATTTAGTTTATTTAGTTTGTGTGAAGGTTTCAATTATTTAGAGTAGTTATTAACTCTTGTTTTGCTTTTGTTCAACAGTACATTAGAGGTAAGAGAGCAAGCAGACGCTACTCAGACCCCAAATCAGCCAAGCGGAGCCCAAACTGCAACTGGTGAACAAGGAAAGATGAATGTGCTATCCTGGCAGGATCGGTCCAAGGCGTGGGACTACTTCAACAAGATTTAGAGTGCCAGTGGCACTCGAATTGGGAAGTGCAAAAGATGTGGCCAAGAATTCAAATCAGATCCCAAGAAAAATGGAACCTCGAGTTTGTTAGCTTATCTTAAGAAATGCCTTCAGAATCGTAGGTTGGATGAGTATAAGCAAACTGAATTGATTTATGGGGAGGATGATGATGGAAATAGTCGTCTCTCTGCTTATAGTTTTGATCAGAAAGCTTGTAGAAAAGCTTTGGCATGCATGGTAATTGTAGATGAACTACCTTTTAGGTTTTTAGAGGGTTATGGCTTTAGGAAGTTTATGTCTGTTGCATGTCCTAAGTTTAAGGTTCCCTCTATATGTCGGATTTCTAGGGACTATTTACAATTCTATTTAGATGAAAAAAAAACATCTAAAGGAATTTATCAAGTCCAATAGTCAAAGAGTGTGTCTCATAACTGACATATGGACATCAGTCTAAAAAATTAACTATATAAGTCTCACTGCACATTTATTCACAATGATTGAAATTGAGGAAGTATGTCTTGATTTTATGTCCAATAACTGGTCATAAAGGGGAGAAGATAGCTGCAGGTGTAGAGAAATGCTTGAATGAATGGGGAATCACTGTGGATAATGCATCTACTAATGACACGGCTATTGGGAATTTGCAAAATAAAGTAGGGAAGTGGAAGAGTAGTGTAATGGGATGTAAGTATATTCACATGAGATGTCTTGTGCACATAGTGAATTTAATTGTGGGAGATGGTTTACGATATACAGGGATATCTGTAAATAGAATCTGTAGAGCTGTTAGGTATGTTAGGCAATCTCCTGCTAGGTGGCAAAAATTCAAGGAGTGTGTAGCTGAAGATGGAAATCAGAGTAAGGCATCTTTGTCTCTTGATGTTCCAACCCGCTGGAATTCAACATTTCTCATGTTGGATACAGCATGTAAGTTTGAAGGAGCATTTTATAATCTGGTGATTGATGATGATAATTTTAAGAAGGAGATGGAGTCAAGTGATAAAGAGATTGATGATGAGTGAATAGGTTTACCTACTTAAGAAGATTGGGAAAATGCTAGAAGATTATGCAACTGCCTAGGTCATTTTTATGATCTCACAACTTTTGTTTTTGGAACATCATATGTTACTTGTAATTCATATTTTGAGGAAATCATTTCTCTGCTTGGAATGTTGCTTGGTTGGATCGAAGATGATGAACTAGAAATGAGCATAATGGCTTAGAATATGAAGAACAAGTTTGACAAGTATTGGGGTGACATTGACAAATGCAACATGGTGCCCTTCATTGCTTCAATTCTGGATCCTAGGTATTAGTTTGGTTTTGCTCAATTTTCTTTGAAGAAGGTATATGGTGAAGTGACGGACCAAAATGTGGGACAAAGTCGTTGCTGCTCTTCATGACATATTCATTGCCTATCAGGCATTGATGTGCAATCCATCCCGGTCTCAACAATCCTCCTCCAATGATTTCACTGCAGGCTCAGCGGGATCATCATCAGCTACAACTTCAACCATAAATGCTGATGCAATTGCTGCGGGTGATGATGCTGGAGGAAGGCAAGAAGGGAGGGGCAGAATAAGGTCGATCAAGGAAGATTTAAAGAGTGAATACAAGAGGATGAAGCATGGAGAAAATTCTGAAGCAATGTCCGAGTTGGACAAATATCTTGCAGAGCATATTGAGCCAGAAGACAAAAGATTTGACATTTTGAACTGGTGGAAGCTCAATTCTCCAAGGTTCCCTACTTTGTCAATGATGGCTCGTGATGTTCTTACTGTGCCAGTGTCAACTGTTGCATCTGAATCCATCTTCAGCACTAGTGGCAGGGTTCTAGATCCATATAGAAGCTCTCTGACTCCAAAAATTGTTCAAGCCCTGATCTGTGCACAAGATTGGGTCAGAGCAGGGATTGCAGACTACAAGAATGAATTCAATGTTGAGCAAACTGCAGCAAATATAGAGAAACTTGAGGAATGTATTATACCTCTAACTTCTTCATCTTTTGTTTATGTTCATCAATACTTTGTAACTTAAATTAATTACATGAATTGTTGTCTGTCTATTGTAAGAAATGAGGGACTTGTTGCTTCAAGATTCTCCTACTGTTGAGTATTGAAATGCGAGTGGCAATCAGAGTTGAGAGCTGAGACTTGGATCTGCAATGTTGGTCAGTTTTTTCTATTTTTTTTCTTACATATCCGAATCTCGTTAAGTCCTAGGTTGGGTATTTCCTCTCAGTTTCTGACCTATGTGCATTATTTTCTTGTTCATTTTAGGTTGTACAAATGAAATGACAATTCTGAAGTGTTATGGACTTATGGTGCAAGCGCTACTACCAGAATTCCAGAATTACTTGTCCTTGCCTCTTTGAAATTGTAATGGAACTGGAATTGATAATTGTCTCCGAATAATCGAATTTGATCAATTTATTTGTGCATTTCTCTCTTGTAATCATTGTAATTAGTCAATTTGGATTTGTGCATTTGTGTTTTTAACTAGTTGTGGATGTTGATGGATAATGCTGATGTTGTGTAACTTTTGTTTCCTGGAAAATTTTCTACATTAATGAAGATTTCATTTTATCCCTTTAAATGTTTCGGCAGTACCGTATGCCAACCATACCTGTTAGAACAATAGCCCTTCGCTAGAGGGGGGTGAATAGCGATAATCGAATTAAAACGAAATAGGCAGGAATCAAATGCGGAATTTAAAAAGATTGAAGGACACAAAGATTTTTATACTGGTTCACACACAACTAACTTGTGGCTAATCCAGTCCTTCAAGTCTCACTTGAAGATTTCACTATCTAGTGTTAAGCTTACGGGTGCTTAACAAACCGTTACAACCTNGTGAAAATGAGATGAAAACTGATCTATGAAGAACATCGATGTTTTCATTCCAACATCGATGTTATTTTGCTTCTGTGAAAAATGATTGAAGCTGAGCATTTGAAGAACATTGATGTTATGGAATAGAACATCGATGTTGTGCTTATGCAAAAGTGTTTTCAAATGTAACGGTCATGAGAACATCGATGTTTGGGAAGCCAACATCGATGTTTTTAGCCTTCTGCCAACATTTGGAAAAATGATTGAAACCAAGAACATCGATGTTTGGGATGCCAACATCGATGTTATTTGCATACTGCCGTTTTTGAAAAATTGTTCAAAGGTAGGAACATCGATGTTTAAATCATAACATCGATGTTATTTTGGCTCGGCAAAAACAAATTAAAACTGACCATTATGGAACATCGATGTTACAAATGGGAACATCGATGTTGTGACTAGTTTTAAAAGCAACGGTCACTAGAACATCGATGTTTGGGATGCCAACATCGATGTTCTGAGCCTCTGCCTGTTTTGAAGAATTGTGCAAAGGCAGGAACATCGATGTTTTAAATCCACAACATCGATGTTCATGGCTCGAAAAACATTTTTATGCTTGGAGGTATGTTATGTTGTGCATGAGCAAAATTCATCTTATTTTGAGCCAATGTCCTAGAAGAGTTGAGTGTTATACCTTGTACAATTTATGGATCTAACGCTTCTTTCTTGGCTCTTCAATTCTTGTGCTCATTCATTTTGTTCCTTTGCTCTTGAATGGTTTCTTGTGCTTGAGGATTGGTTTGACTTCATTTCTTTTTTCTTCTTCTTTGTCATGATCTTGAATTGGTTTGTCAATTATCAAAACCTGTAATGAATGAACCATGAAGACAGGTTCTAACAATTTCCCCCTTTTTGATAATGACAAACACCTAGAAGTATATGCCAATATTAAAGGCATATGTTAACACAATAATTCCCCCTATATGTTTCAATTTATGATTCCCCCTATCTAGATGCATATACTTCTTCTTATCTTCCCCCTTTTGGCATTAGCAAAAAGAAATGATGATGCATATATTTATTCTTCCCCCTTAAGGTATGACTTATAATTCCCCCTAAGTTCATGCATGTGGCAAAGTATTTTATGGAAAACAAAGCGTAAAGGATAACAAGGATAAGGGTTTAGAAAGATGGTTCCTAGTTTCCATCATTATCATCATCTTCATCCGTAGCTTCTTCCTCATTATGTTACTTCTACAGCAAGCCATATTCCCCCTTTCTCTTGGTCTTAGTGAGGGATCCAGAACATCTTCCGATCCTTGCATTTCTACCGAAATCAAACGAGTGTGGCCACTTTCAAGAATTTGGATGCTTCTTTGGTCATTTGCTTGGAGCATCCGCTATCAAGGTACCAAAGTACACTTGATGCCTTCAAGCATACCTGCAAAACATTAATCAAAGGGATTTTGGTACCCAAGTCTTTTTGGGTCCTTGAGGGTTAGGAACATAGTAGTGATGAGCTTCTTCTTGAGCCCAATGCCTATGCCTAGTAAAGCAAACAGGAGCAATGTGTCCTATTCTATTGCATTAATGGCAAATTACATTTGGATTATGCATTCTCCTTGGTTGATAATAGTTGCTATATTGCCTATACTTATGCACATTGTTAACCTTGTTTACCTTAGGTTGTACCTTAGGTTTCTTTGATCCAACTTTATGTCTTTTAGGTTCATTCCTAAAACCTATTCCATGCCTAGTGGATTGCAAGTTATCTAGCATAGAATTTAGATTTTTATGAGGAGTGTTAAACCTTTTTAAGGTTGTTTCAAGTTGCTCAACTTGTTTCCTTAAAGACACACATGATGAACATTCCTCAAGACTCTTCTTTCCTAGTACCTTATTTTCATCCTTCAGCTTCTCATTTTCACATGCTAATTTTTCATTTTGTTCTTTTAAAGAGCCATATGATACACATTCCTTAGGTGTGTCTAGAATCTTATTTTCTTCCTTTAATTTCTCATTTTCACAAGTAAGCTCTTCTATGTTCTTCTCTAATGAAGCAATTTGTTTCTTATGCTTTAAGTGAATTTTAGAGACTTTAATATATTCAGCATACAATTCATTAAAAGCGTCTTGCAATTCATCATGATTAGAAGGTTCAGAATCACTTACCTCTTCCGCTGCTTCTTCCTTTGCCATGAGACAGAGGTTTGCGATCTCCTCTTCATCACTATCACTTGATTCATCACCGGAATCTCCTCCCCAAGAGATGTATGCCCTTTGCTTCTTGTAGGGCTTCTTCTCCTTCCTTTCCTTTGTCTTTGGGCACTTCGGCTTGATATGCCCAACCTCTCCGCATTCATAACACTTGGGTGGACCGGATGTCTTCTTTCCTTTCCCAAGTTCTTTCTTCATGAATTTGCGGAATTTTCCGATGACAAACTCGAATTCTTGATCATCATCGCTAGAGTCCGATTCAGTGAGCTCTTGCGTCTTGTAGGTGGAAGCTTTGAAAGCTATGTTCTTCTTCTTTGGTTCCTGCAAAGAAGGCAAAGAGGGTTTAAGAATAGTGGTTTCATAGGTTATAAGATTACCTCTTAGTCCATCAATCGTTGTGTTGTTGATGCCGATGTTTTCGTAGATGGCATCCGCCTTTGATCGCCATTCGGGAGTGAGACTTCGAAGAACTTTTCTGACCAAGTCCTTGTCGGAGTAGACCTTCTTGAGAGCATGAAGCTCATTTATGATTTTGGAGAAGCGGTCGAACATCTCCTCAATTCCTTCGTTCTCCTTCATTCGAAAGAGTTCATAATCTGCGGTGAGGGAGTCGATTTTGGCCTCTCGAACTTGATCGGTTCCTTCGTAGGTAACCTCCAGCTTATCCCACATTTCTTTTGCGGTTGTGCAACAGGAGACTTTTCGATAATCGTCGGGGTTGACTGCACAATAGAGCATATTGATTGATTTGGCATTGTTTTCAACCAATATGATGTCTGCAGCGTTGTACTCCTCCTCCGTCTTTGGCACTTGGACTTCACCAACTTTCTTCATCGGAATTTGCTCTCCAATCTTCATGATTCGCCAAAGAGCATAGTTGTTGGATTGGAGGAAAATTCTCATCCTCTCCTTCCAGTAGCTGTAATTGGTGCCATCAAAGTACGGTGGACGAACGGTTGAATGTCCTTCGAAGATTCCTGCATGATTACTTGAAGAAGCCATAGAAAATTTCCTCTCAAACGGTTAAGTCTTTCAGAGAGTTAGGCTCCGCTACCAATTGTTAGAACAATAGCCCTTCGCTAGAGGGGGGGTGAATAGCGATAATCGAATTAAAACGAAATAGGCAGGAATCAAATGCGGAATTGAAAGATTGAAGGACACAACCAATTTATCCTGGTTCACACACACTCTACTAGTGTGGCTAATCCAGCCCTTCAAGTCTCACTTGAAGATTTCACTATCTAGTGTTAAGCTTACGGGTGCTTAACAAACCGTTACAACCTAGGAATTCTAGTCACAAGAATCCTAAACCTGAGAGTTCAAGTCACATGAACCTCAGCACTCTTGCTTGAAGATACCTCACTTCAAGACTTCTCACATAAGAAGATATACCCTCTTCCTATGAATCTCAACAAGGGAACTAACCTCCCTTAAGGTGTATGAATATACAATTCAATCACTCAAACAAAGAACTCTCTCAAAGAGCAGATATGAGTATACAAGTAAAGCTCTAAAAGGCAACTCTCAAATCCTCAATAGTATATTGGCTCAATAAAGATTTTGATGAATGTATGAAATGAATACTTGAATGTTGAGAGTTGATTCCATTTGAAACAGAGCTAAAAATGCTCAATTTATAGCTCTGAGAAGTTATAGAGCCGTTTTAAATCCACCCAAAAACAATTTTAAACAAAACATAGTGGGTGCTAAAAAGTTGTCTGCTCAACGGCTAAAACATCGATGTTTAAAGGTAGAACATCGATGTTTTGCCCATTAAATTTGAATTTTGGGCTAACGGTAACTAAAACATCGATGTTCTCAATCCCAACATCGATGTTATTTTGATTCTGTGAAAATGAGATGAAAACTGATCTATGAAGAACATCGATGTTTTCATTCCAACATCGATGTTATTTTGCTTCTGTGAAAAATGATTGAAGCTGAGCATTTGAAGAACATTGATGTTATGGAATAGAACATCGATGTTGTGCTTATGCAAAAGTGTTTTCAAATGTAACGGTCATGAGAACATCGATGTTTGGGAAGCCAACATCGATGTTTTTAGCCTTCTGCCAACATTTGGAAAAATGATTGAAACCAAGAACATCGATGTTTGGGATGCCAACATCGATGTTATTTGCATACTGCCGTTTTTGAAAAATTGTTCAAAGGTAGGAACATCGATGTTTAAATCATAACATCGATGTTATTTTGGCTCGGCAAAAACAAATTAAAACTGACCATTATGGAACATCGATGTTACAAATGGGAACATCGATGTTGTGACTAGTTTTAAAAGCAACGGTCACTAGAACATCGATGTTTGGGATGCCAACATCGATGTTCTGAGCCTTCTGCCTGTTTTGAAGAACTGTGCAAAGGCAGGAACATCGATGTTTTTTTTTTTTTTGATAATGAACATCGATATTTTAAATCCACAACATCGATGTTCACGGCTCGAAAACATTTTTATACTTGGAGGTATGTTATGTTATGCATGAGAAAAATTCATCTTATTTTGAGCCAATGTCCTAGAAGAGTTGAGTGTTATACCTTGTACAATTTATGGATCTAACGCTTCTTTCTTGGCTCTTCAATTCTTGTGCTCATTCATTTTGATCCTTTGCTCTTGAATGGTTTCTTGTGCTTGAGGATTGGTTTGACTTCATTTCTTTTTGCTTCTTCTTTGTCATGATCTTTAATTGGTTTGTCAATTATCAAAATCTGTAATGAATGAACCATGAAGACAGGTTCTAACAATACCGAGGTCGGCATCAATCGGCATCATGCCGATCGGCATAACTCCCTTAACGGGGCGGCCTTGGTCGGAATATTGAGCTGTCGAAAAAGGCATACCGATCCCTTATCGGCACGGTATGTGCCGAACCGACCGATTACTCACCCCTACTTTAAATTATAACTAGCTTCAATATTGAATAACATAAGTGACGCACGACAAAATAACAGAGCAAAAGGCCATGACTAGGCCTAAAAACGTGACTTTGGAATCCACCAAGGAAAATAAAATTAAAAAAGGGCATAAATAAAACTGATCTATTCAAAAGTGACTCATCATACAAAGATTAGATATCATAACAATAAATTAGGAGTTTAGACTTGCCTAACAAGCTAATAATACTTTAGAAAAACTTAACTTGCACACTACCACTAATCTGATTCAACTGGCAAACAAAACATAATAAACTAGAGAAACTAATAACTAGATTTGGCAAAGTGGTTATGACCCATTTATATTCATTTATCCATTTATGACCCATCAAGAAACTTAAATAGATAATCATGTCCATTTTGACCCATTTAATCCAATTCATATCTGTCTATCCATTTAATCTTACTATCAATTTTTTAAAATTTGTATTTTAATATTTTTAACTTTTCAAATATTAATCCGACCAATCTCATATTTACCTGAGATAACCCATATAAGCCAAATTGAACACGAATAGGATAGATTTGGTTCGGCTTAACCCGACTCATAAGGCCCAATTAGTCCCGCATGGATTGGCCTAATTTGGACCCAATCCGGCCCACACAAGGCCCAATTAGGCCCATACGAGATGGCCCGACGGGACCTCCGAGATGGGCCTAATTGGGCCATAAGGGTGGGCCTTGTTAGGCCCATATAGCTAAATTGAATTAGATTAATAATATTTAAGTGTCATAGATATTCATTATCCAACTCACAAACACCCATGGTTTAAATGGGTCAAATGGGTATATTTTATTCATTAAGACCCAAATAATTTTACACTTATCCATTTATACCCAACACACCTATATATGATAGGTATAAATGGGTAACTTATTGGGTACCCAACCCATTTTGCCACCTCTACTAATAACTAAAACAAATCCTAATATATTTTTTTTTGAGAATCAAATCAATTTTGCATTGCAAACTGAGTTAGGAAAGTCCTAACAACTTTACAATCAGAGAAACTAAACAGATTGTAAAACTTTACAAATCAATAGAAAATTTCTATACTGCAAAACCTATACCCCAGAAATCACAAAGATCAGTAATCTCACGTGATAAAGACCTATATTTCAAATGAGTTAAACCATGAAAACGCAGCTTCATGTTATTGCAAATGTCAGCTGCAATACCATCTGCTGAGCGAGAACAACCAGTGAAGTGCCTCCTATTTCTCTCCCTCCAAATATTGTAAATGCAAGCAGCCCAAGCCACACGGAGGATCATAGCATGAATGCTTTTTTTCTGCAGGTGAAGTTTTGCCCAAGGAAACTCATAATTCCAGTCTCCAACTGCCTTGGTAACATGACATAGGGAAAGCAACCGACTCCATATAGCAGAGGAGTATGAGCAAGCAAAAAACAGATGGTCACGGCTCTCATGATCATGTGAACATAGTAACCAAGAGGCATTGGAAATATCACCCCATTGCTGCAGTTTAGCGCGTGTGGTTAGGCGATCAAGAATAGCTAACCATGTAATGAAAGAATGCTTAGGAATATGACCAGTGGACCAAATAAGTTGAAACCAAGCAACTCTACTACGCTTTGGCCTAATAACCTCCCAAGCATTTTTTACTATAAATTTACCGGAGGAGGACCAATTCCATATGATATCATCAGTGTGCAATGGAGGGTGAATATTAGCAGCTTCAGTGATAAGTTGGGAGATGAGAGGTAGTCTAGATGTTGGCCAAGACCAATGACCTTCCGAGATTATATGACATACCTTAGCATGGAGGGGGATCTTAGAGCTAATAACAACTCCAGGATTGACAGTGGTGCTCAAGGAGCCTCTCGGAAGCCAAGCATCCCACCAGAAAAAGGTTTTGCATCCATCACCAATTACATGAGAAAATCCAGAATAAAATTGAGTGCACAATTTCAAGATGTGCCTTAAGCTCCATGAGCAGTCATTTGGGATATCAATGCACCACAAACTTTGGTCTTTTATGTAGTATGCGTGTATCCATTCTACCGATAATGATCCAGCCTTTAGCAATAGATTCCACAAGTTTCTAGTAATGCATGCCAAATTCCCAGCTTTAAGAGGCTTAATGCCGAGACCACCTTCTTGTTTTGGTAAAGCAAGATCAGGCCAAGCCACTTTCACCTTACGAGCATGTGAAGTGGAAGCAGACCAAAGAAATGCAGAGCATAGGCGTTCAATCTCCTTAAGAATTCAGGTTGGAAGGACAAAAATATTTGCGCAATAATTTTGCACACTAAAGAGAACAGACTGGATCAGTTGCAATCTACCAGCAAAAGACAGAAGTTTGGCACTCCAATGCTGAATGCGAAAAGTGATTTTCTCTACCAGAGAATGACAATGAAGAAAAGATAATTTGCCCGATACAAGGGGAACATCAAGATAGCGCATAGGGAGTGTGCCAAGTTTGAAACCACAAGCATGAAGGAACTGCTCCTTAAGAAGATCAGATACTCCAGTAATAAAAACTTCACACCTTTGGGGATTAAACTTGAGTCCAGATAGGCAGTAGAAGTGATCCAAATTTTCTTTCACAACAGTAGCTGAAGAAACACTACAGTCAGTGAAGACCATAAGGTCGTCAGCAAAACATAGGTGTGAGAGTGAAATTTTCTTGCAGCACGGGTGATAGGGCAGCAAGTTCCCAGCAGTAGCTTTATTGAGAAGGCAAGACAAAACTTCCATAGAGATCACGAACAGGTAGGAAGAAAGAGGGTCTCCCTGCCTCATCCCTTTCCCTCCTTGAACCCATTAATGGAAACGGAAAACATAGCCGTAGAAAAACAAACCTTAAGCCAACCAATGAATTGCGGTGGAATGCCAGCTGCCTCAAGAACATTCAAAAGAAAGCTCCATTCTACAGAGTCGAAAGCTTTCATGAGATCAATTTTTAGAGTGCATCTACTAGTCAATCCAGCACGGTGATAGTTATGCACCACTTCATGGGCGAGAAGAACATTATCAACAATTCTGTGGCTAGGGATAAAAGCAGTTTGGTTACTGCTGATGAGATCTGACAAGCACTATTTTAATCGGTTGGCCAATATCTTGGAAATACATTTATATAACGTAGTACAACAGGCTATGGGTCTGTAATCAGATACTTTCTGTGCATTTGGAATTTTAGGAATCAAACTAATAATGGTTGAGTTTATTCCTTTGAGCAACTTCCCAGAGTGAAAAAACTCCTTAACAGCTTGAATGACATCATTCCCTACTACTGACCAAGCCGAAGTAAAGAACTCAGCATTATAACCGTCAGGCCCTTGAGCTTTATTCCGGCCAAGAGAAAACATAGAGGATTTAATTTCTTCTGCTGTGACTTCTGAAACTAGCATTTCACATTGAGCAGTTGAAATGATCCGAGAGAGAAAATTCTGGAAATAAGAAATAGAACCACCAGTTACAGCCGGATCAGAGGACCATAGAAAGTCTATATAAAACTGTACAATTGTGTTTTCAATCTCCCGAGGGTTTGTAAGTAAAACACCCGTTGGAGATAGCAAGGAACGAATGAGGATTTTTGCTTTCCGAGCTCTAACAATATTGTGGAAGAAATGAGTATTTAGTTCTCCACAAGATAACCAGTTGATTCGAGATTTTTGGCGAAGAAAAGACTCTTCAGCAAGGCGAAGATCTGCCAAAGTAGCAAGTAAGCATTGCTCTAGGCTCAAAAGGTCCTCACTTATATCACCATTAAAAGTTTGTTGCTGTACAGATAGGAGTTCAGCTTCCAGGAGTGAAATACGGGAGGAAATATCATTATACTCTCTATGGTGTAGACTTTTAAGCTCAGGCTTGAGTAATTTGAGCTTCTGCCACAATTTATACGTTGCGTATCCATCAATATGTTTGCACCAGATAGTAGATACAATATGAAGGAAATCCGGATGAACAGTCTAGTGATTACAAAACTTAAAGGATTTTGGACCTTGAAATATGGTAGTGGAGGAAGAGAATATTATGGGAGAATGGTCAGAAACACCTGGAGAAGGGAAGTCCACAAAACTAGTAGGAAAAGATGAGAACCAAGCAGCATTAACTAGAAATCGGTCAAGCTTCCGGAAAATAGGAGTAACAAGTTGCCTATTTGACCAGGTGAAAAAAGTGCCCGTATAGGGGTGATCAAATAAGCCGGAAGAAGAGAGACAGGTTGCAAAGTCAGCAATCTCATTAGAAAGATAGGCAGTAGATGAAGAAGATTCTGCAGGGCGAAGTATGATGTTAAAATCTCCAGTCAAGTACCAGGGTGATGAACCCACAGAGAGAGCAAGATGCTCAATACTTGAATACAAAGTTGAGGCTCGTTGTGGAGCAGAATTCGAACCATAGACAAAGGTGCTATAACAAAAGCTTTGCTCCCTCAGGTTGCAAACAGAGCAATGAATGAACTGATCAGTGATTTCCAAAATCGTGACATCAACACAATCTGACCACTACAACCATATGCGCCCAAGACGAGCCGACTTAGTTGTTGGCAAAATTCCATTGTGGAAGAAAAGACTTGCGAATAACATGAGCATTACCTTCTAGAATTCTAGTCTCTACTAAGCAACAGAGATCAACTGAGAAAGAGAGAATACGCTGTAAAATAGAATCACGCTTTGAGGAATCATTGAGTCCTCGTACATTCCATGTGATCCACTTCATTATATAGATTGGAAGGGGTTACCAACTCCTTTTGGAGAATTCTGTGAAGTCTTGCCTCTACCACACCCTCGTTTAGGCTTTGCAGTGACCCCAACTTTAGACTTTTTAGGACTAATGTCCGATGCTGCGGGTTTATAAGTAGGTGGCAGAGTAGTATTTGAAACATCACCAATAGTCGAAGCATTAGCAGTATGCTCTGTAGAATTAACAGATAAAGATTGCTGAGTAGCAATAATAGAATCAGGAGTAGACTTCTTCTGAAAGACAGAGGGCATATCACCAGATGTACCAGCAGTTATAACCAAATTACTTGCAGAAACAAGAGGCAAGTTTGGGGCATGGAATACAACAGAGTTAGAGTTCGTGCTAGTAGAGACAGAGGTAGTAGCAGGAGTAGCCTTCTTCTTAGAGTCAGGATACATAATACCAGAAGTACCAGCAGGGGAATGATCGGATACTGCACCAACAGAAGAGCTAGCAATAACAAAAGAGTTAACAGCAGCAGCTGGCACTTTGGGAATCCATTGAGTCACTGGTTTTTTGAGTGAACAGGCTAATGAATGATGACCCCAAGTGTTACACAAATCATAGAGCTGCGGTTTCCAAGAGTAAGACATATCAATATTATGTGTACAACCATTAAAGGCAATAGCGAGCTTCTAAAGTAGTGGCTTCGAAAAATCAACATCAACACAGAGGCTGACTCGATCAGAGACTAGAAGCTTGGAATACTCCTGGTTCATGTGCAAAGGAGTCCCAATGGCACTTGCCAAGTAGCTCAGACCTTCTTTAGTAAGTAATTCCAAAGGAACATGACTTAAATGCACCCACACAGGGAAAACAGAGGTGAAAAAATCAATAGGTTTGATATCAGCCTCCCATTTGCGAAGGAAAAGAGGAATACCTCCGATGTGCTAAGGACCCCCGAACAGTGCACGAGACAAGGAAGGATCAGATGGAAATTTGAAAAGATACAGATCATCCTTATAGTGAGCCATAGATATATCACCATTACGCCCCCACAACCTACTTGCCATAGCCTGAATAAGCCCTAACTTTGGAGGTTTACTCATGAATTGCCTAACTAGACAAAGCGAGAACTTCTTCTGACCGATTGCAAGGATCTCAGTGGGTATCTGCATATAACGGAAGAATCTGCCTCATAGATAGGCGGAACAAATTGCAAAGGATGAGCAGGACGCTTTGCAATTGTAGCCCATGACTTCGGAATAGAGGCAGCTTCATGAGGAGGTAAAACAGGGTCCGTTGTAGAAGCGAAAGGTTCCAAGTTAGAGGAAACCCCCAAATCGACAAGCGGAGGAACCCTAGAATTGGAAACATCAGCAGGTGCAACAGGAAGAACCACACTAGCAGTGAGCGAAACAAGCACAGAATCAGAGATATTCTTCCCCTTCAGCTTTCGTTGGACTTGAGAACTGGTTTGAAGCAACAGATCGAGACGATCGAGTTCCATGGTTAACGCCGATCGCTCATGAGGAGTACCAGAGGAATCGAGAATTTTGGAAGATGGGGAAACAACAATGGAAGCCATATGGAGATGAGAAACTAGTGGAAAGGAAGGGAATAACGAAGGAAAGAGTCGCATGAATTTCCCAGAAAATCTGTTGAGAAACTAAATTTTCTGGAGAAAATTTTTAGAGAGAGAAAGAAGAGAGAGAAGCTCTCGCGACCTTTTTCACTGAACCAAAACATCAACAAATCCTAATATTGCCTCAAATTAAATAGAATTTTTTTTTCTAATTTTCATCCTGCGTCCACATGATTATGTAAATTGTAATAAATACTTGACAGAAGCCAATAGTTCATACGAGCATGTGACCCGTGTGCAACACGAAATAGCAGTCTAGTTCAATCTATTGGGTATTGGCATGGCCCCTACTAAAATATAAATTTTACTGTTCATGAAGTTACTGTTCACTATTAATTAAATAAAAATAAAAATACTGTTCAGCATACTTTTTTCACATCAAGTGCTTGTTTCAACTTTCACTTCCATCGTTTAATGTCCAGATAGATACCAGAAACCTCCCCAAAAAAAGAACAACTACTAGAGGTTCGTAGCTTCTCGTTCCCCCATTTGGATAATTCATTTGTGTCTGTTTTTGTTCCTTATGTGCTTTTGATTGGTGGGTGATCTGAACTTCCATGTTTAATCGTTTATTAATTTTGTTTTGTATTGTACTGTATTGTTGAGATCTTTGATCCTTCTGCTGGATTCTTTTTAAGGTGGTGGTTGTGTTAGTAGTGTTATCTATCAACGGCTCAAAATGGTGGGTTCTTGAAGTTTCTGGGGCTTGATTATGATTTAATCTTGAATCTGACGAAGAAAGGATTTGTTCCCCGGATTGTTCTTTGGTCCATCTTGCTTGTGCTTTTGAAAGAGTAATGGATGTCAAATGACCAGACAGAAGTTTCTGGGAGTAACTGGAACTAGTATCTACTTTTTTTTTATAAGAAATTAGCATCTACTTAGGTATTGATCGATGTCTTCAAAGGTTTCTTTTAATAATTATAGTACAAGTGCTTGTCTTTATTGTGTGTAGGTTTTTGTAGAAGGTAGTAGAACAAAACCAACAAGAAAAAACACGATTTAATACAGAACATTACTCTCTTTTTTTTTTTACAACATACAAAAGCATTACTTGATACAACCTAATACCAAGATTTGTGTCCTCAATCTACTATTTTCCTTCTTAGAATTTATCATCAATTTAATAATAAAAAAAGAAGTGTGTAATTTTTAACTTTTGAGTTCTTACTTCCTTTTGTAGGTTGAAATGTTAAATGTAAGAACCATTCACTCATTTTTCAAGAGAAAAGAAAGGGTGGATGACATTTCAAATTCACCATGTCACAATCATGAAGGGCAAGTTCGCAAAGTTTCAAGAATCGAGCATGATGGGCCTAATACTATTGCTGCATTTGTTCGTGATCCTGATATGCCTAGTACTAGTGCTGCTGCATTTGTTCATGATCATGATATGCCTAGTACTAGTGCTGCTGCATTTGTTCATGATCATGATATGCCTAGTACTAGTGCCGCTGCATTTGTTTGTGATCCTGATATGCCTAGTACTAGTGTTGCTGCTTTCTTTTGTGATCAAGAAATGCCCAATGCTGATGCCGCTGCTTTGGTTCGTGATCCTGGTTTGCGCCCTCAAATTTGTGAATATCCTATTAATCAACGTGATGAAATTAGAAGAGCATATATCAAATTTAGTCCTTACCAGCCTATTCAGTTACAATATCCTTCTTCTGGCCAAGCTAATCATCTTCGTAGATTTCAACCTCGTTGGTTCAAGAGCTTTTCATGGCTTGAATACTCAGTTGACAAGGATGCTGCTTTCTGTTTTCCATGCTATCTTTTTGCCAAAAAAAGTGGCAAACAAGAGTATAATGCTTTCACAGTTCGAGGTTTCAGAAATTGGAAGAAGGTAAATTGTGGAAAGGATTGTGCTTTTCTATGTCATATTGGAAAGCATCCAAACTCAGGTCATAATAACTCAGTTAAATGTTTGGAAGAGATGCAACAAGAATCTTGTCACATTGAGAGAGTTATAGAAAGGCACACTACGCAACAGATTTCAAGCAATCGCATGCGTCTTAAAGCCTCTATAGATGTCATTCGTTGGTTAACATTTCAAGCATGTGCATTTCGAGGGCATGATGAGCAACCAAATTCTAGAAATCGAGGTAATTTCCTCGAGATGATTGAATTTCTAGCATCTTACAATGAACAAGTGAAGGATGTTGTGCGAAATGCTCCTCAAAATGCTAAATACACTTCTCCTGATATTCAAAAAGAAATTTTGCATGTTTTTGCAATGAATGTGCAAATTGCAATATGCAAGGAGATTGGTAGTGCAAAATTTTGCATTATTGTTGATGAAGCTCGTGATGAAGCGAGAAGAGAACAAATGGCTATTGTGGTGAGGTTTGTTGATGAAGCTGGAATTGTCCGGGAGCGCTTTCTTGATTTGGTTCATGTCAAGGATACCAATGCTTTAACTCTAAAAAATGAGATATCTTCTTGCTTATCTCATCACAACTTGAGTATTCAAAATATTCGAGGTCAAGGATATGATGGAGCAAGTAATATGCGTGGAGAATGGAATGGATTGCAAGCTTTGTTTCTTAGTGACTGTCCCTATGCATATTATGTACATTGTTTGGCTCATCGTTTACAATTAGCTCTTGTAGCAGCAGCAAGAGAAGTTGTGGAAGTCCACACTTTTTTTCAGAATCTGAATTTTATTGTCAATGTTGCTTGTGCTTCCTCCAAGCGTAATGATCAGTTGCATATTGCCCATGCCAGTGAAATAGCTCATTTGATAGCTATTGAAGAACTTAACACTGGTAGTGGTGCTAATCAAATTGGAAATTTGCAGAGACCAGGAGATACTAGATGGAGTTCCCATTTCAATTCTCTTTGCAGCTTATTCAGGATGTTTGGTGCTACTTGTACAGTTTTGGAAAGCATTGCTATTGATGGTTCATCATATTCTCAAAGAGGTGATGCTACTTATGCCTTAAAGCAAGTGTTATCATTTGATTTTGTATTTGTCTTGCACTTAATGAAGGAAATCATGGGTATTACGGATCTCCTTTGTCATGCTTTACAACAAAAGTCTCAAGATATATTAAATGCTATGCATTTAGTTTCTACCACTAAAAGCTTAATTCAAAAGCTTAGAGACGAAGGTTGGGAGTCACTTTTAAACAAGGTTACATTATTTTGTAACACTCACAATATCCAAGTACCCAACATGAATGATTATTTCTGTGATGTGGTTCGTGCTCGTCGGAGAAAGGATAAAGTGACAGTGCAACATCATTTTCGCATAAATATATTCACTGTGGCAATTGATCATCAACTCCAAGAGCTGAATTCTCGATTTAGTGAGAAAGCAACTGAACTTCTTACTTTGAGCTCTGCTTTGGATCCAAGAGATGGTTACAAATTGTTCAAAGTTGATCACATATGCACTCTTGCTGAAAAGTTTTATCCTATAGATTTTTCTGAGCAAGAAAGAGAACAATTAAGGTACAAATTGTTGCATTACATAATTATTTAGTTAATGAGTATTATTGTAATGTTGTTACCCTTGTGGCCTTTCCATATGCTAGTGGAGTCTTAAGTATTTGAAAGGTTTGACACTTATGGTTCTTTGTGATTTTACTCAAGGTATGAGCTGCTGCACTATGGTGAAGACGTACCACATCATCCAAAATTACAGGATTTGTCTACAATTTCTGAATTATGTCAAGGTCTAGTTGAAACTGGAAAATCAAAAATCTATCCATTGATTGATAGATTAATTCAAATTGTTTTGGCTCTTCCTGTTTCAACTGCAGCAACTGAAAGAGCATTTTCTGCAATGAAAATTGTGAAAACAAGGCTTCGTAGCAAAATGGAAGATGATTTTCTCAAAGATTATATGCTCATGTACATCGAGAAGGAAATTGCAGAGAGCTTTACAACTGATATGAAGTATCGTCGAGCACAACTTAGGATATGAAGTAAGTTTCAGTTAATTTGTCTTACAAATAATTTGTTTTGTCTAAATTGCTTAAAATTTTATTTATAATTTGATTTTTTTTTTTGTTGTTAGGTGAAATTAGACTACTTCCCCTATTATATCTTTGCTTCAGTTTCATCATCAAGTGACAGTTTCGTCATTAAAGATTGGAGTAACTATTTTTTGTCGCTAAATCATCTTATCTATAGTCTTCTTTTGTGCTATGTTAGTGATGCATTCTTAATGGAAGCACATCCTTTTGTTGTTATCATACTTCAAATTGAATGATAATTCTCAATGGAGAGCATATCGTGTGGTTGCTACAATGCTTCAAATTGAATCATATTTCGGCAAGGTTAGTTTTCTTTATCAATCTTGATCATAGGTTAATTTTTTAATTTTGATATTTTATATTTAAAAATACAAATTTATGCTTGGCCCCCCCCCCAAAAAATAATCCTGGCTCCGCCCCTGGTTGAGAGCCCATAGACACATGACGGGTTCCAACCTGTCCCCGTTGTGAGAGTTTGCCGGAAACAGAACTACATGCAATGAGGGATTGTGCATGTATAAGAGATGCATGGCAAGGGATTAGCAGCCGTCCTTTGGCTGATTCTTTTTTGTGGATAACCCAAAAGTCTGGGTCCTTAGTAACTTAAAGGGGCCAACTGTTCTAGGAATTGGGACCTAATTTTTGGAGTGACTTGTTGGTAGGTATGGAAGTGGAGGAATCTGCTCGTTTTTTATGAGGAAGCAGACTCTGTTTACTCGCCAACCCGAGCCATAATGCAGGCGGTGTCTAGCTTTAAAAGGGCCATTGACGCTCCTAACCTGTGCAAGAATAGATTTAAGCCTTTGTCTTTGGGTAGTTGTAAGTGGTCACCCTCTATGCATGGCTTTTGGAAGGTTAATGTAGTTGTAATAGAAAGTGAGTCAATTAAAAGATATGGCATTGGAGGAGTATGCCGGAATGCACAAAGAGAATGGATTTCGGTGGATTCTAGGATGAAGGCGGAGTTGATGGCTATTTTGCAGTGACTAAAAGATGGCAAAAGCCATGGGAGCCCAATCCTTATTACTTGAAACTGAAGCACAGGCCATTCTAAGCTGGTTAACTGATGGCTTTGGATGGGATCACGAGCGCATAGTTTAGCTAGTCCTATTATTTTGTTGCTTGAAGCTAATAGATGCTGGTCTCTGTATTTTGTTGACAAAGAGGCTAACGGCGTGGCACAGGCCATTGCCACTTTAGCTCTTAGTTTTTGTCCAACGCTAAGGATTTTGTCATCCCCTCCAAATGTAATTAACAGTCTCATACAGGAGGACATGGGATTATAGTTTCCAATAACTATTTTGTACATGGTTGTAACATTTTGAAGCATATCTATGCAATCCCTGTTTCGACAAAAAAAAAAAAATCAAAAAGCACAGGAAGTCATTGACAGAAGAGTGATTGACGGTTGACACACCAACATGGCATTCAGTCCTAAAATTGGCTGAAAATTTTGTGTGGCAAACACAACGCCTCAACATGAAATCTTGTGGCTGGCAGTAAGAAATCTTGGCTATTCTGTGGACCTAAGGAACTCTAATTTGTAAAACCAATCCTCCACCATACAATCTTGTCTATGAGTAGAGCTTGGCATTCCTGCCTCAGCTCATAAGATTTCTTTGCATTAATATTTATCTTGTCGCTTATGCTATAGTCCATCCCCAGTCCAACTACCCTAACTAAGTAGTTAGTCTCTCATTACACTTTTTGTTATAATAAAAAAATTATTGGAAAAATCGGTAGCATAGGGGGAATAATCTAGATTTTTTTCTGCCTGAATAAAAGCGAGGATAATTACAAGCTAAGAAATAACTTCAGACAAATAGAAATGGCGTTTTGGCGTCACAGTTTCCTTCCCAATAGACTAGACTTTTCTCTTCTTAAAAACTTGTCACATTTCCATCTCCTCTCCATTCCCAGAGGTGGAGAGCACCACCCAAAAGCCATAACCCAAACTACGGCAACCGCAAGCCCCCAGTACCAATCACACCGGACTCCCGAAAGTGGACCAGATTATGATCTAGAAAAAGAACTGAAAGCCTTTGGTGAAAGCAAGGCCGGCGTTAAGGGTCTGGTAGATGGTGGGATAAAGCATGTCCCTCCCTACTTTATTGAAGGGCCAGAAGACCAATCACTCTCCTCTGCTTCTGCAACTGCATCCCATCTGCAACTACCGGTGATAGACCTCAAAAACATCCACCAAGACGCTGCTCAACGCAGAAGAGTCA